>WWET01003549.1:147530-158145 GCA_011038615.1 Limnodynastes dumerilii | reverse complement strand
TTCTCGTCCAACGGACCCCCCCCCCCCCGCAGCCACTAATCACTTGTCTGTTGAAACTACAGAGACAGCCAGCATTGCGCCTCAGTCCCAGTTGTTTCAGCGGATGCATCATAGAGAAGAAGGCCGTGGTATGACCTCACCTGTTGCCCCGTGGATAAACCAGAAGTTTCTCCTTCATGAACACTGCATTAAAACCATATAAATTAGTTTTCCTTTATTTTGGTGTGGTTTAATGCTGGGCACACGCCTATGCGATCACATAGGAGATGGAATGGCTTTTACGATTTCACGGACCATTGCAAGTACTGATGAGCAAGCCTATTCACGTGTATACACTATGCCAATTTACCAGCAGATCACTGCTGAAGCAATCGACACCCTGTACAGATATCTGTCTATGCCGCTCTGAAGACTGCCAGAAAGGTTGGACTGATGGTTGTACCTGCATACACACTACCCATGTTTCTCCGATGTCATGCCATCTGTGTTAGTTTTTAGGAAATTTATAAAACCAAAGCGACAGATGCGACCTGTTTCATCACAACAATTCATGACTGTTGCTGTGTAAACACATTTGCGTGAATGGACCAAATGATCGTAAATTGTGTGATGGGCCTGATAATTGATAGATGTGTACCTAGCTTCATTTGCTTGAGATTTAAACATTTGATCAGTTTACTAGCATTGGATAGCCGTTGCATTTAAGCCTACTAATATTTAGTGCAAACTCGCTAATAAATATTATGTAGAGATAAAGGTTCCAGTGTAATCAATTAGATCTGGTTTGTAATGTTCTGGTTATAATGTCATGTTGGTATTACAGCAGGATTTCAACTAAGTGGTTTCAGTAAAACTGTTTAGTATAGATACTCTGAACTGTATTCATAGTTAAGGAGAAAAGAATGAACGGATTCTCAATTATATGCATGGCAACTCCCTTGACACATCCTTGATTTTGTTGTTCTTAACCGACTTAAGAAGGCTAAAGGCAGCCTTATCTTCCTGTGTGTATGTCTCTTCTTAAGTTGCTAAAGTACACACGTACCGCTTAAATGCCACCCACCTACCTTCTTCCTTATCTCGTTACAAAGGGCTTTGTAAATCGCTCTTAAGGGATCACCGTACTTCAATCTACACGTGCTGTTTAACCATGCTTAAAAATACGCATGAAAATAGCAGCTGAGTCAGGTCCTCTGTCTTTTGATTAAAACGAGTGTGGGTCCCTGCTGCGAATGGCCCTACTTCGATAAGGCCATTCGCTCCCGTTTCCAAACTGGCTGGGATATCGATGAACACGGTGGTCCGAAAGGTAAGTAAGCTTCCTTCAATCCACTCACTAACTGAAAGTTCCCTCCCCCTGCACCCTAACCCAATGTCCCTCCCCACAGCCTAACCCTAAGTATCCCCCGCAGCCTAAACCTAAGTATGTGTGCCCCCCGACACAGCCTAACAGTGCATTGGAAAGTGAGTGGGTGAGTATGCTAATCACATACTCACCCATTCATTAAAAATAATTCTGAATGGATCCCTCAGTCAAAATAAGAACAGCCAAAAAGCAACTTTCGGCTGTCCCTAATTCGGAATGTGATCACTCGCAGCAGGGACTCGCAATGGATTAAAACACGTTAGTACACAGCAGAGTGTGGTAAAACCTTTATGCTGGGAAGGAGCAAATTTCATCTGCAAACGTTTTTTTATACATGGCAACTTTTCTCGATATAATTTCTTATGTAATGGAATGTTTAGTTTGTGTAATGCAGTTTTTCCTTCAGGTCCTCTTTATACAATGCATTAAATCAATGGAAAGTCACTCTATCATTTAGTTACTGCTGTACCCAGAGGAGCAACTTTGTTGTTTAAAGGGCAAATGTTCTGCTGTGTTTAAGATCTCTCTCAATCTTTAACAACAAAGCCTCGCTGGCGGGGACGTCTACTGATTGCAAAGTGTATCCCTAAACGTGTCAACCACTTAAAGATAGTTTAGGCTTAGCTAAGACCTTACTGTACGATTTGCATGCCTATGTCCATCACCATGTCTATTTCATACGACCCGCCCACTACATGGAGACTGGACGACTGCGTTCCGATGCAGATTATGTTTTACTGTGTATGTGCAGTAGAGTCTGATAGGCAACTTAAAATAATATAGCATACGTAAGTCATCTATTGTTATTGGGTCTGGATCTGGCCCATATTCATAAATAAAATAAGCATCAAATTAAATCAATATATATTTTTAAACCAACACACAGCACAATGTGTAAGCAGTATTGCATTTGGAAAGTTAAATGTTGCCACATTGGTCCAGTATAGGCTGTGCAGTGTTGGGCAGTCGCAGACTTTGACATGCATTTAGCTGTACACTGTGTAGCTAGTCAATATTACTGTTGGGGTCTTGTTTGGACTCCCTTGTGTGAGCTCGACCTTGTACATCGACTATTTCGTCCACTACTTCCCTCCCAAAGAACACCCCTCAGAACAGAAGCGAATCTCAGCAGTTGCATATGGGTGTATTTGCATGTGCATTTGTGCTGAGCATGCAGAGTGCGATGGTACATAGAGATGCACTACACCATTGGACATATGTTTAAGAGTCAGTGGGCTGGATCCAGACTTAAGAAGGAGCTTGAAATTAAGAGAGTTAAATTACTCCTCGGCAAAACCATGTTGATTTCAGGGGGAGTCAAGTTAATTGTAGTCTTTGCATGCAGGGATATATCTTTGAATTGCTTACTGCTAACTGCACACAGATACTGACCAACTTTACTATCACACTGTTATTTAGACTTGGGATGGGAAATATCACTTCTCAACACTAGTACTGTTTGCAACTGCAATCAACATGGTTTAGCCCAGGAGTAACTTTCCTCTCTTAATGTCAAGCACTTACTTAAGTCTGGATCCAACCAAGTGCCTTTAAGACTGACTATATTTTACAATATGCTCATTAAATCCGATTGAAGTGACTCATTATTATCAATAGATTACAATAACGTTACTGGAAAATATTAACATGTAAAACTTTATTTACTTAAGATCTGATTAAAAAACATTGGGTTTGTGTACTTGGGGGCCCTTTAAGTAGCCACCTATAGACAGTACATATACAGATATCCTCCGTGTCACATAATTTTCTGTTGTACAGGGAAGGCTTCTTCAGTTTCCATGGCAATAAGATAAGAGGTTGATTGGGCCCAGCCTATGATTCAAGACACAAATATAGAAACATTTATTTTCAGAATAAAACATGTGTTTACACTGTACTATCCCTCCATGCTGTCTCATTTTTGCCTTGGATTAGAGGATAATAATTGTTGAATACTTCTTTTGAATGTATACAGCATTGAGCTTTTCAATCAATTTGACTGCAAAAAGTTGAATAGCTTTTACTGTGTTGTATGATTGTGTGTAACAGGAGTGTAAAATCTGTTTTGTCAAGGACTCATTCATCCTTTTCTCTGTCATTGACAAGCCCTAGACATTTCCTAGTGTTTACTTATTAGATGAATCTACACAACTTGGCCTTTCCTCATGTATGGCTTGTTCAGAGACATCAACTGGGCAATAAGAAAATTGAGGTGATGTTTTACCACCAATAAAATGTAGGTAATATAAGCTACAATGGAATGCAACGTGGGACCATCCAAGCTGTATCCAGTGGGAAGCCTTAACATTAGACCAGTACTCAGTGCAACACATTATAAAGTTCCTATACTGTGCATAAATTACTATCATTACTGTAAGATCAGGCTCTTATTGGTTGGCAAAAGCAATTGTCCCAATTTTTTTTAATATCCTCACAATGATGGAGTCAAACCCTTCACTACAACTAAAGTAATTTAGACTTTCATGTTTGTTTTTAGTTAATGATATAAGTGCAAATGGGGTGATGGTGAATATTGTGAGGATCACAGCTGAAACAAGTAAAGTATAACTATAGCCGTACAGAGGCAGACTGAATATTTAATCAGAGTTTTTAATATTTGGAAATGTAGTGACCTTGTACAACCTTATACAGTGCGATAAAATTGAGACTATAAACCATATGAGTAATAGGCAAACAATGATTGCATTAAAGTAGAGATTTGTACATTTCGGTTTTTGTTGAGATATGAAAATACACAATCAGGAGGTAAAAAAGAAGATTAAAGCAATTCATTGACTTCGGGGGGACCAAATTTTCAGATAAATTTACACACGACGGGTAATAGCTAAATGAAAGCACTATTTTTTTATTTGGTGCCTTTCACTGTACTTCATCTGGTGAATGTAAATTGGTTCTGGTTGTATACCTTTCAGATGTGTAGCTGATGGGGCCAAAAGAAACTTAAAGCACATATTTAATGACTTTCTCATAATCTGGCTTGGACCTAAAAATTAGAAGTCAGCTGGCCAGGGCTTGTTTTAGAGAACAGAGACTGATGATGGCTCTTGTATTATCTGTGTATTTACATCTGATTCTACAGACATTTTAGAATCATAGTGCCTCGCCACCACTATTTTTATATGGTTCTTATGGCTTCTGTTGCTGTTTCCTTATCTCCATTGGATATGTGTGTGTATGTGTATAGAGACTTGGAGACCTCTGCCGGGGGTGAGCTATCAATTTAAAATACATGATATATGACCCAAAGTTGGGACTCTTGTCAGTTTTAGAGTTAGGACCAAAACAGAGAAGCCTTGTAAGGGGCTAGTGGCTTATCATATATCTGCAGATGTATGTACCTAATTCTCAGATTTTTATTTTAAAGAGATTATGTATATATATATATATATTTATATATAAAAAAAAGTCCATAGAATACGGCACTCAGTCTTTAAGAATCCAATAAATGCTCAGGTGCTCAATAGGAATGATTGAGTAGAAACAGCATAATAACGGCACTCAGAGACAGTAACAGTAACAGTTCTTGTCCCTGAAAGCGGTCGCAGTACCGCCGAAACGTCGGAATTAAACTGACACCTGCTTTATCACTATACTAAGTCTCTGAGTGCCGTTACTATGCTGTTTCATATATATATATATTAAAAAAGAGATCACTAGCCAGCGTTTTTAGAATATAGAAAGGATGTGAACAGATATTGCGCTAATACTGCACCCAATCCCCAGGGATTCACCTAATCACCTAATGAAACTCAAAAGTATATGTATAAAACAGGAGTAGAGGGCTAGCGCCAATAGAACACTTCTGTAATGTTGGCAATCAAAAAATCAAAAAAATCTACCACACTGTGTATTGATCTATTGGTGAATGGGAAACGTCCATCTCATTATCCGGTGATCCATTCAATCAGGCATTCCGATGCAATCGTGTTTAAATAATTTCTTCCACCCTTCAAAGAAAATTCTAACCTTACTTACAATTAAAAAGTAATTAAGGTCGGTATTTGCAGTTAGTATGTCAACTGATATGAACTACTAGGTGGAATTATATCAATGAAATTGGCGAGTTTATACATGACATGTTTATTATGTTCTGTGTCACTCCTGCAGCCACTTAGCATGTTAGGGGACAGTGAGTGACAGCCAGACAGACTTGCTTTACACAAATAGAATGAATAATACACAAGGGCAGTATGGAAATGTGACAAAATGCTCTACTTCTGCATTTCGGTGCAGCCTCAGCTGTTTGTAGTGTGGAGGTAATACAGCAGAATAGCACCCAACAATGTATTTTACCTTTAGTGCTTCAGATTTGAAAATAACTTATATTTTCTAAATGAGGCCAGTAAAGAGGCCCTTAGTTACCCCCACCCCTGCAGGAGGAACAGGTCAATTCCATATTGGTGGATGAATGGAGGAAAACACTTACCTCAAACACTGCTTCTGGGACATGGAACACTGGAGAAACCAAATGACCCTAACATGGATGACTTTTATGGCAATTTGAGACACATACCACATTATACAGTTTACTCTGTCTGTACATTGGAAAATCCCACCACCTAAATCTCTTTCCAGTAAGATTTTGAAAAGGAGATAATTTGTAGAAGCCAAACAGTCTTACTTTGTACTTGAGCCTAGTATATTGATGCTTACTAAAGGCAACAGAGTCTTCTCGCTTCAAGGGAGTGAGAATGCCCTCATTCTGGCTTTCATTAAATCTATATGTTGTGGACAAGGGGAATAGAGACTGGGTGAATCAGCCCACAGTAGTAGCACTACAGTCTACTGAAAAGACGCACAAGCTGTAAGCCATCTTCATGTCTCTTGGTATAACTTGTTCCTAGTATATAATTAAGCAACGTTTTCATAAATATTGATTTGGCCTACAAATAGCTGCTGTCACAGGTATAAGGTAAACAAATGACAGTGATGTGATCTCATGTGATCATGTCTCATATCTTGGCAACGTGTCATACATAAATTCTGCAATGTTAACAAGTGACAGCAGTAGTTTTTGTAAATACCTGGGTTATAGTCACAGTGTGTTTGTTTATAAATTCCTGTGTCACAGCCCATAGGGTTAGACGGTGCAGTCAGCCTCATCGATTCTTACCTTTCTGCGGTTACATCAGGTTTATCCTCATTGAACCATGTGCCTAGGTTTGACAGTGGTTGACAACATTTTCTATGTGGGAGAAGAGATCACATTACAATACATTGGAATAGCTGTACCTGATAATATGGTACTATGAACAGAGACTGTCTAATGTCTTCTGGAAAACTGGCATCTCAGTGTCTGCTACCTACTGCAGCTGACATGTTTAACCCATTTCCTCTTTCTGAGACGGCATTTATTAGTTACTTGTAACTTTACTTAATGTTTATATCATGTTTAAAGAAATATTTAATCAGTGAGGTTTGTGGCTGGGATTATTTAATTCGACTGTAATAGAATGTTTGAGGGACTGTGTAGTGAACTGTACTGTCCTACACTTTGTGTCACAGGACAAGATCCAGAGTTTAAAAGTATTAGGAAAACAGGTGGAAATTGCAGGGGAGGCTCGTTTCCTCTATTGCAAACAGAATTAGAGGCGAGAAGTGATATTTCCGAGCCTTAAGCTGACCATACACTACACGGGTTATCATTCCTAGCAGGTGCTGATTTTAGTCTAGGTAAGGTCCTGATATTGGCACCATACAGCTCTCCTGCTAAAACCTATAATTCTGCCCTGCCCAATATATTCCAAGCATGCCATAAGATCAAATAATCATGCCAGGAAAAATCCGTCCTGACCATTCGCTACAGCAATTATTAGACTGAACTCGCAATAATTGTATGTTCGATACAGTAATCGTTCCAGTGTTTCGCCAGCTTAAGTCTAAATAACAGTTTATGTTTAAGTAAATCTGATCACTATCTGTGTGCAATACGCAAAAACAAAGTATACTCTCTGCATGCAAAGAATACAATTATTTCTCTCTTCCCTGAAAAGCAGCATGGTTTTGGGCAGGTGAAACATTACTTTTATTTTCCTTTTATTTTGAAAGTGTTGATTCAGTCCACTATCCTTTACATTAAACAAAATCAAATATTCCTTTTGCTTGTCTTTGCTTACTAAACTCTGAGATTAACGCCCATTAACAAGCCTTAGATTTTTTTTCTACAAACCTTTATCTTCCACCAAAGTTCATCTGTAAATGAATTGACCTAAGTCCATTTTCTCATGATACAGCTGGGCTTTGTCTGCCATATGTGTAGATGAGATTAGGTTCTACTGATGAAAAGGGACCTATCTGTTGAAATCAGCATAGAAGTGAATTGTAATTTGGCAAATAAAGGTTTAGAACTCCTGGGGCCAGATTTACTAAGCTGCGGGTTTGGAAAAGTGGAGTGCCTAGAGCAACCAATCAGATTCTAGCTCTCACTTTCCTATTGCATACTAGAGAATGTCCGCTAGTATCTCATTGGTTGCTATGGGCAACATCTCCACTTTTCCAAACCCGCATCTAAGTAAATCTGGCTCCTGGAGTGTCATGAGTCTGGTATGAAATGTAGACCGTCAATATGACGTCAATCGGGTATTTTGTTAGTATTTGTTTGTAATATCTGTAAACTTAATGTCATTCAGGCAGCTTAAAAAAATGTCAGAGATGTAATCATATATATGTAATGTAAATGTAATACTAACATAATATTTAACTGTTGAAATTAAGACCTGTGGACAGTTTGACTGTCGACATAACAACCAGCAAGGGCATATGCCTGGTTTAGATAAACTATTTTTTATTATGTGACTATAAACACTTAGGTTACCATGACAACTATAGTCAATCATGATATTTTATTATAACCCCCAAAATATCTGAATAGATTTGCAAATGTTCCATTTATCATGTTGGATTCTGTATACATTTTAAGTGCTCTTTAATTTGGGAAAACCGCTTCAAACTAACCAATTATGTGAATAGAAAAGGGACGACTAAATGTTTATTTAAAAGTATAAATGTACTTTTTCTCTGCAAAGTTGCACGTCTACACACTTCTTATGCATGTAATAGGTTTAAGAGCTGCTGTTCCTAACTTTTATTACTAGGATGCAGCTCAAACCAGACCTAGGCTGTGTTTGCTCAGCCATTTCCTGACCGAGTTAAGAAAATATACAAAAATGTCCACATCCAATAAAGATCATCATATATACATATAAAAAAAGCTTGAGGCCACTGAAATCAAATAAAGCATATCCTTTCCTCATTAGCCTATTTTTTTAAAAATCTTTTTTTCACATGAATAGTTTTTAATATCATTAACTCTCATCTTCCTTTTTTAATATTAAATTGAATAATTGTTTGAAACTGGTGTGGGTACCCGCATAGAAAATCTGATTTTCGAAAAATCAGATTCCTCCCAGCCAGTTGCGAACTTGCTGGGATTTCAATTGCTATGCCTCGATGAGGCATAGCGATCAATCCACGGAGCATCGAAATCTCCCTTCTGCTAAATTGTAAGAAAAAATAGTCCCTTCCCTAAGTCTAACCCTAACCCTCCCCTCTCACTACCCTGACCCTCCCTCCCCTGTAGCCTGACCCTAACCCTCCCTCCCCTGCAGCCTGATCCTAACCTGCACAGATAGTTTACTCATCTGATCCAGGTCCAGGGATATCGCAGATGGTGGAAGGATAACAGTAATTGCGAAAGTGAATGGGTAAAGTATGCCGAACGGCATATTCATCCATTAATTAAAAATAAGTAGAAAGCGGTAAGTATTTGAAAATGGGACATTCGAAAAGGAAATTTCGAGATGTCCCATATGGCAATTAGATTTTCGTACCGGAGAGTGTAACCGGTTTGAAACATACTTTGAAGAGAAAAGTATGTTTACACCGTCTTTTTCTCACTAAGCTAACATAGTTTCTCTGTGACATGCAAGTTAATGGAATATTTTGAAGTGTTGAAGAAAGACTGGTTGAACTGGTTATCTGACCCTATGATGAACTGGGCCTGAGTGAAACCTCTATAAGACGGCCTTAAAGTTACCTTAAACAAGTAAATGGGTGAAAATGTGAAGGTGGCGTCAGTTTTGCTATTAGTCTATCAAAATGTTCAAAACTTAGGACATGTCATGTTTATTACATACAGTTTTGCTCAGTTTTCCCAAAACAGAGATGTCACTCATTCAACTTCCTTCAGAGAGAGTGTATGACTCATCCTAGGAATTGAATGGGTGACGTCGGCTCCATTGTCTGATCTCTGCAGGAAGCCAACAGCTGCTAAATGGTAAGTAAACAAAGTCCTAATGATTTACTAATGGTAAATGAAAGCTGGGAAAGTTGTAACTGGGCCCAATTGTAATTCACTGTTCTAAATGTGTGTTTTCCTGGGGTGAGCAGGGTGACATATGATTCTATACTTACCTGCTGTCCTGCACTGAGCACTTTAACCATACCACCTGTTTGCACCACAGTGTGATATATAGCACTTGCCACTGGGTATCAATCCCCAATGTCCTATAGATAGACTGTTAGCCTGTGGGCAGGGCCCTCCTATCCACCCAATCTGTTTGTAACCCAGTTATATTATAATGATTGTTATGATAACTTTAACAATCATTGTTAAAATTGTATAGTGATACGTAATATGATGCTATATAAAACTTGTTAATAAATAGAATTTTAGTTTTTAAGTACTATGTGGTATGTAGGTATGTACCTGCTCTGTAGGAGTGTAATGCGTCATAGACTTGCTATAGGTTTTAATGGGTAATTTAATAAACGTGTGTTCTAAAAGGCTGTGGCTTGGACATAGTACACAATTATCGGGCTGTGTGAATTATGGCTCGCCAGCCTAAATGATCCAGCACTGTGCCGATCCTATTAGTGTGTATAACATTGAGGCACTACAGTTATTCAGCTACAAGGAAACAATACAAATAGTTTGCTTTGAAATAAATGGATCTCAGCGATTAAATGCATTTGTAGCGTATTGTATGTAATCATCAATCATCTAAAACATTCCCATTTGTTCTGACAGAACAAGTTTGGTGATCCTTGTTGTGAAACAGATTTCCTTTCGAAACATGTTGTTGAAAGAATCTCTGTCCACACCTTGCAAGACTGTATGACTGCATATGTTACTGTGTGTGTGTATATATATATGTATGTGTGTATGTATATATATATATATATATATACACACACACACATATACACACACACACACACATATATATG
>WWET01003549.1:116486-137504 GCA_011038615.1 Limnodynastes dumerilii | reverse complement strand
TTTTGTCAAGATACGCTTTCCAAACCCTACCTTAACTTTTTTCCAACGTAACCGCAGTCGTACGCACACGTACGTATGGCCAACACAAAT
This sequence comes from Limnodynastes dumerilii, assembly GCA_011038615.1. Lineage (NCBI taxonomy): Eukaryota > Metazoa > Chordata > Amphibia > Anura > Limnodynastidae > Limnodynastes > Limnodynastes dumerilii. Next base: position 137,414 of record WWET01003549.1, on the reverse strand, counting down.
TTACGCAGCTAAGCACGCCCATACTGTACACTATAAATACCACCCCCCCGCCTACTTCACGTATTTCAGACGTATTTTGGACGCACGTAAAGTTGGCACGCCCACACGTAAGTATTTACGTGACACATACGTGAATGGCCCATACGTTCACAATTACGCTACGTTACGGAGCGTATATTCTATGGTGCGCATGCGCAGTACTTGCCAAAGGGCGATTTTACGTCTCCGCCACGCGTAAATTCGCTCCGAAGCGTTGTTCTGGATCAGGCCTAATGTACGTAAGACAAAAACTATGTAACTGTGAATCCGGACCTACATTATTGCTGCTTATTGGGGGTACTCAAGGTATTCTTTATGGCTACGTCTCCCTAGTGAGTAGGAACACCGCATTTACATACAGTCACGTTGCTAAAAGCACTGATGACAGAACGCAGAGGGAGATGTACAGTGCACTGCTGCCACTGAGCAAACAGGAAGATGTCATAAGATGCTGGTTTAAAGATATTTACATGCCTATGATGTCATTATCCAAGCACTTGTATATTTGCTTAATACAATCAAAAGATTTGCTGGAGATTATTATTTAGTGAAATACTGACTAAAGTTTATTGCTACTTAACACCAGTGTAGTAATTGGCAGGATGTCTGCTGTGTGCATGGAGGATGATTTTCTTTCTTTCCTGAGCTAGTTTGTGTATTGGTGCTGCTGTCTACATGCTGGGGCCTCACACAAAACCTATGGTGGTGCTGCACTTGCTGCTTTGTTCACTGCTACTAATATCCCTCAATTGGCGTTATTAGGTGATGTGATGTGGTTGGCAGCCCAAGGCAGGCTTTATGTTAATACTTACTGTGTATGCCAACATGACATGATGACAGAGGACTAACTTGGCAGACTGGTCAGTGTCTCTTAGCGGTGCAAACGTTAATAAAAATATGTGAAATTAATCAATTAACAAAAACCAGGTGTTGACCATCACTGCTTAATTTCTTAGAGGATCCGATTTTCCTATACACAGTGTCAATGCAGGCACACAGGTGAGCTCAACAGAGAAGCAATAATGTCTTATTTAGGTATTAAAAAGGGAGAAAGGCAGATTATGTGGGCTATGGGTATAGTTGCTGGGATATTATTGGCAGCTTGTATTGCCTTTTGTTACCTAGGAAACTGCAAGACAGTGACTCGCTCTGGAGCTTCTGCACTGTCCTCGATGTGGAAAAAAGATCGCAAACTTTTTTTTCTCCTTTTAAAAAAAAATAGAAAATTTTTTTTGCTTCCAGGGAGATTGTAAAGTTTAGCTGAGAACAATACCAGCTGTATCCGACACCTTGTTTAAGTTGGCACTGATACAGTAGTATAGAGCTAGTGTTAGCAAGTGCACTGTGTCTTGGTTGCAGCCTGGATTCCAGCCTTGCAAAGCACCAAGGTGAATGCTGCACCATTTCGTCCTTGGGATCTTCCTACATGCTCATTGTGGGCCTGACCCTGAGCTGACATAACGTTTCTCTGGGTGCATGTTGTCGTTTCGCATTCAGATCTAAGCACAATTTCAGCTGCGGCAGCTTGCCTTCTGATTGGCTTGTTGAGGGAAGGAAAGGGTGGAAGGACATAACCAATGTACTGTAATGGTTTTTATTTCCTATTTAAAATATATTGTTTGCTATTATTTTGGTGATTATTAATGTAAGCCTAACCCTTATCCTGATCCTTACCCTAACCCTAAGACTCCCTTCCACGCATCCTAACCCTAAGTCCTCCCTCCCCACAGCCTGACCCTATGACTCCCCTCCCTGCATCTTATCCCTGAGACTCCCCTCCCCGCATCCTAACCCTAAGACTCCCCTCCCTGCATCCTATCCCTAACTCCTCTCCCCACAGCCTGACCCTAAGACTCCCCTCCCTGCATCCTATCACTAAGACTCCCCTCCCCGCAACCTTACCCTAAGACTCTGCTCCCCGCAACCTTACCCTAAGACTCCCTTCCCTGCATCCTATCCCTAAGACTCCTCTCCCCACAGCCTGACCCTAAGACTCCCCTCCCTGCATCCTGTCCCTAAGACTCCCCTCCCCGCAGCCTGACCCTAAGACTCCGCTCCCTGCATCCTATCCCTAAGACTCCCCTCCCCACAGCCTTACCCTAAAACTCCCCTCCCTGCATCCTGTCCCTAAGACTCCGCTCCCTGCATCCTATCCCTAAGACTCCCCTCCCCGCAGCCTGACCCTAAGACTCCCCATAGACTCCCATGTAATACTTACCTGTCTGGTCCTGTGCGACAGGTCATCGTCAGGGGTTTCTGAATGAATGCATTGGTTATTGTGCTGAATAGTAAGTTCGGTATACTTACCCATTCATTAGAGAAAGTTTATGGTTAGTAATAATTTCGGTATAGAGACTATATAATAGTCTAATAAGCTTTCGGCTGCCTGCATTTTGAAAATGTAACTTTCGCTCTGCAGACTGCATCCCGTATTTGGGCACATAGCTGCTTGCACAGGTGAAGGTGCTTTTGGATGGCACACTGCCTTCCCCACTCTTTGGAATGCTTGATGCGTGACGATTTGTCTGCTCCTTTGAATGTGTCTTTATGGAGAAGTGTATGAACGATGCATAGTTTGTATGAGAGATGACGTAGGCACTGCTGTGTGCAAGGCAGACAATGTGCCATATCCAGACTTCTGCTGGCGCTACATGCGCAGTTCTGAAGCCTTTGGTATGAGCCCATGGAAGGCCAATCCTTATTAGGATGCCAATTATAAGACACGCCCATGCTGTGTAAACTAGATCCCTAACCTTGCCACTAGCGTTCATTCCCCAATGTTATTGTGTGAAACAAATTATATGTAACGCAGTGCACTGATTTCCATAACAAGTCCCAGTACTAAGACGTGGTTTCTGGTGCTTTTCCTTATACTTTCTACAGGAGGGCAAGTAGTAAATCTTATGAACCAGCGTCTGCAGACAGGATTTACAGAGAATGAAGTTCTGCAGATCTTCTGTGACACGTGTGAAGCTGTGGCCCGTCTCCATCAGTGCAAAACTCCCATCATCCACCGGGATCTAAAGGTATGGTGTAGGTCCCGATTCCTCATCCATCATCATTATTTTTTTTATTAAACAGATCTAGTTTTCTTGTTTCTTTGTGTTACCTGCATACATAAAGCGCGTTTGCATTGTGGTTGTTTGTTTTGTGTCTCTGTCTCACCTTGTATATTTGTCTCCAGTCTCTATGCTTTGCATTCGCTGTGTGTAATCGCTGTCTCTCTCTGTTTATCTTTTCTCCATTCAGTACATAGTTCTTTTTTTTTTTTTTCGCTCCTAATTCCCTTTATTTACAACTTCTAAACCCTGAACACTGTCATCTCTGTTGGAGATTAACAGGTCACATCTGTGGTGGATTAATAGATTAATCCTTTGCTCCCTGTCACTGCTACAGGCTTGGATCAGCTTTCTGCTTGCTTGAAATGTGATAGTGACACAGATTCTGATGCTCTGTACTCCGTCAATGTGGGGCACTCTTCATGTCTTTCTTTCCATGTATCCGTAACGCAAGTAGGTCAGGCCGGTAGAGAAAAGTATCACACCATGACATAACCTGTCTCATGGTGTATGTTAGTGGAAACCGCTATCCTCTGTTATCACTTAGTGTACAGTCTAAAAAGCTCTGTTCATGCCATTAGTTTGGTTGACTTTTCTAGTCAATCTATTATGGGTTTAAGTATCAAAACAGTGCTAGAAAAAGTGCCATCATTGTTTTGAAATTATCTATCTATCTATCTATCTATCTATCTATCTATCTATCTATCTATCTAGGCACTCAGCAGACTGTTAGAATTTTTCTAGGAGAGACTTCTTCCAGGGCTAGTTTATCAAATGCGCTTCCAAGTTTCCTCCATCCGGCAAGCTGGCAGCTGACCTGGGGAACCTTGGAAGCAAAGTAAACATAAAACAGTTAAAAACCAGCGATTGGTGTAAGGATGACCTCTCAGAAGGAACAGTAAAAAGTGTAGAGTATATCAGGGCAGTCAGAACGACCCTGTGGACGGCTAGTTAGAGAAAACATAGAGGAATAGATAGAAATGGTCATGGAAGACGTTTGAAAGTGGCAGATGGGTATACTCATACATGGTAACATGATGTCCATAGAATCAGCAGGCTATATGGGATCATGTGCGGAATCCAAGTAACTATAAAACACAACAAAGCAAGCCACTATCTGAGGGACACATAATAAATATATATATATATTATATTATTATTGCATAGTTACCCATGCATATTTCCCCACCCCCTCCGATAGTAGTTGCCATGGAAGACCCTTTTCAAAATAGAAAATTAAGGTCATCTCTCACATAGATCTGAATGAGGGTTTAGTATGTGCCCAGCAGTTGTCTGCTTGTGCACTGATATTTTGCAGTAGTGACGATCTACTATAAACATCTTGCAAGTAATTATTGTGAGCACTCCACCCCCAAACAAATCTCATCATTTGCACCGGTTTAAAATTCATAGACCTATATTATTAGTTAAACTCCCCCCCTGTTTGTGTGTGTGTGTCTTTTTGGTGTATGCGTTTTTGTGTATGCATAAGTGTATTTGTGCATATAGCATATAATGCGTGTGCAAATTGTGGGTGGTTTCCTGTCCCCATCTGAAAACTATCGTGCTTTAAGAAGTATGGATCCAGCCCATTATTTTTATGTTTTAATCAGTGCTTTGTGTATACAACAATACTTATCCGAATTGTCATCTTCAGACATTTTTCTTGACGCATGTCGCCAGCGGCGTGCTTTAAGAAATGTTTGTTGGCGGTGAAGCACTGCCTAATTATAAACCTGCATTACACAACGACGAACAGACGTAAACAAGTCAATAATTAGAGGTGCCTGGGGAGCACACAAGGAACGTTCTGTAAGAAAAGGACACTGAGGGGACCAGGGCTGGCGACTGTTAATATATTTTCAGTTCCTTGCTTGTGATTGCTTAATCAGTTAGCGATGCTATATTTATGTCTATCAGAAGGGAGACATTTTTACTTGTCTTTGATTGTCTTTAGCCAAATTATACAATTCTTCAGCTGTACAATGTATTGTTTCCTATTGATGGCCCTTGTTTGTCTGTAGGTGGAAAATATCCTACTACATGATCGTGGTCACTACGTCTTGTGCGACTTTGGAAGTGCAACCAACAAATGTCAGAACCCCCAGACTGAAGGTGTCAACACTGTGGAGGATGAGATTAAAAAGTAAGGACTGAAAGAGACGGGATATTTTACTACTGGACATTGTGTAAATCACAAGGCAATGTATTCATTCAGTGCAGCATAACTATTGTTTGTTAAACCCAACCTTACCCTCGGCATCATTTTTTGGTATGACAGTAATAAAGTGGTTCCAAAAAAGTAATCGCACCTTTTGGCATTTTAATTCAAAGAATCAAAATAAATATATTCTGAAAGTCTTGCTAAATTAGGACACTGATTTTATTTGCTTGGGTTGGCTGAAGACTGAGCAGTTTGCATACCATTCAGCCGCCAGACACTGTAACATAGGTGCATCATTTTTGCTGCGCTAACCAATGACATTCTCACATGGAAGCTCCTAGTTATATTTATATATCAGACTTTTGTTACATGTGGGAACTGAGCAGCACTAAGTCCATCATAAGGAAAGATTCCTTCTTATGTACCTGTCAAACCGTCTCTTTATAGTTGCCTGGATTTTGGAGGCTGCCCATAGAAAATTCTTTATTTGTGTACATGTCTGACTGAATACCATTGTGCTCTCTTTCAGGTATACCACGCTTTCTTATCGGGCTCCAGAAATGGTGAATCTTTACAGTGGCAAAGTCATTACTGCCAAGGCTGATATCTGGGTTTGTCATAATCTTGGTTACATTGGTTATTCCTCAGTGCACCTCTTGTATGATCAATAAGTGCTCCACACGTTACATAGTGCTCTTTAGTTCCACCTCTTTTCCTCTTTGTTGTTTTATATTAGAAGTAGCCGACTGCCCTGTGTATGTCTCTCACTGTCTCACTGAGACTTTCATCACACAGGGCGACACTGCTCGCTGATTGTAGATTAGGGATCTTTCACATCAGATAGAAACTGTGCCTGGTATTATTTATTGATTAGATTGGTTGTCAATAATTGGCTGATTACATTTTTAGGAATAATGCTGTATGATACTTTACTACCAGGTCACAAAGCCATGAGACAGACAACCACCATTTGATAACTGTTCTTAGTCATGAAACATGCAGTGATGCGGGTGTGGGTCCCCACAAGGAACGGCCCTATTTCTATAGGGCCATTCTCTCCAAGTCAGTGCTCCGAAAGGAGAGTGGCTAAACTAACCCCCCAACCCTTCCCCTAATTCTAACCCTAACCCTCCCTTCCCCGAAGCCTGAACCTAATCCTTCCTTCCCCACAGCCTGACCCTAACCCTCCCTTCTCCCTAGCCTGACCCTAATATTTCCTTCTCTATAGCCTAACCCTAAGACCCCCCCCCTCCTCGCAGCCTGACCCTAACCCTTTCCCTTCTATGGCTCTGGCAACCGGGCGAGCATTACCCTCTTCCATGAAGAAAAACTGATGTCGTTGCGCACGGAAGTTGCACAGAGAGTCTCTGCAAATATGAATGGGGAGTATGCCTATTGGCACACTCGCCCATTCATAAGAAGTAACTTTCGGATGTCTCTATTTAGCAAAGCATCCGCAGTAAGGCTATAGAAAGACCCGCATGTGTTATCTGTAGCCGCGCTGATCTCTTCCAACGTCTGCAAAGACTGGAAGATGCTCTGAACAGCCGCCCGGTCAGCAGCTGTGCGTTGTGGCTGGTGGTTGCGGATTGGGTAGCCTCATTCATACACCGGATTGCAGAGGTTCTACACCCTCCCTATTACATCTTCTGCCGGCAGTCTTGCACAAAGCTGATGGGAAGGAAGCCTTTCATGGTCCTTAATTTGTGTATATAACTCGTTCACACTTTATTTAGATTTCTCTGGCATGTCTGGTGTGGTTCTGTCCCATATTTTTGGAAAGTAAGCATTGTGGATTTAATTGGTCGCAGGAAGCTCAGTCGTGAGTCTGCCATTGTCTGTAACAGGGAAACCAGCCACAAACACGGGAGATCACTATTCTTACTGAGAACATGGAGGCTGTGACCCCCCCCCCCCTCCTCCCTCACAAACATGATGGATATAACTATATCAATGGTTCCAGCATATAAGCTGACTCCTAATATGGTTGCTATTGATTTTGGAGACTGTGTCCTGCGATTCTGTATACTGGACAGAAATTACACTTCAGTCACAGATAAGAGAGCCGAACATCTGACTCATTCTGACACCTAACCCTCTGCCCTTTCAATCCACATTTACCATCCTAGAATGACGGCATTCCACAGATCTGTGCGCTGCAGTGCATACTAAGTTGTGTGTATGCCATGTATCCGACACCTGGGGCTCCATTGTCACTGCTGTATTGTGGCTAGATTAGGAATTTAGAGACTCGCGCACACTGTAGTCTGTGAATCTCCTTCTCACCCTGTCCCTGTTATCTCTTCTGTCAGGCCCTGGGATGTCTGCTCTACAAGCTGTGCTTTTTCACCCTGCCATTTGGAGAGAGTCAGGTCTCTATCTGCGATGGAAATTTCACCATCCCTGACAACTCCCGCTATTCCCATGACATGCACTGCCTCATCCGTAAGTATTTATCAAATCACCGGTCACCGAATAAATCCTTGCTCCTTTCCTCCATCATCTTGTACCTCATGACATGAGAGAGTGGGAGGACCGAGCCCTTTCGTATTTCGGATTTGTGTGCTGTAGAATGTGGCTGGGATGAAAAGTTGAATTACATTCCTGTCAACCTGTCTAAGCATTCAAAGCTTTTAGTATTTTCATTGTTAGAGGAACAAAATAACATTTTGTCACAGTTCATTTGTCCATTGACAAACACAATTACACTTTAAATCTGTTACATCGCCACCCGGGCTTTCTGTCAAGAACAGAGCAAAAGATAAATGAAATAAAGATTTTTAGAAATAATAGTATTGTGTAAGAAGCTGGGCTGCCATTGCAGGGTTATTAGAATTATAACTGAGGATTAAGGAGCAGGGGGAGGCCTGACATGTCAGAGACTGTATGTGTCATGAATGGATGTATACACAATTGTATCATGCCTAATAATGGCAAAGCGTTTTGAGACTGTCCATACTCTGCATGTTGTAATAAGCACTGCTAAAAGACGCTGCTCAGATTGTCATTTTATAAATCCAGCTTTCTAAAAACAAACTTCAGTATTTACAATGCCAGGGCCCTGCAGCTAGCTATACACAGAGGACAGTATTCACACCTAATAGTGAGTTTGGTGCAGACAGATCCACACCTAACTCACTGCCCCAATTTTAGGTACCTTATCTTTCCGTGTATAGTTTCCTTCTTAATAAGGAAGCTACGCAGGTCAATGCCTCTCCCCTCCCTCCCCGGCTAATCTACATCCCTCGCCCCTCCCACTTCTAACTAATCACTCCCTGAGGCAGCATTAGGCCGCCTCTTTCTAACTAAACTACTCCGTGCGGCCTTTTAAGACCTCGCAGAGACTATCTACATACCTGACTGTTACGTAGATTGCGTAAATGGCCCACTACACATGCATAGAAGGTCATAGAAGCAGAAGCTTCTTAGGTGTGAACACAGTCCATAGATTCCTCTCTGGTCATTGGCCACTAAGCTGGCTTCTGTCGTCCTGCCCACCCGACAAACCAGCTATGTATGGTCTCCTCTCCAGCTCTTACTAACCCTAACTAGACCCAAGTCTTCCACTTGTGAGTTCTATGTGGAAGAGTATAGAGGATTCACCCTGTCTTTAGCTCAAGACTGCAGACTCCCAGCAACCTTCCAAGTCTCTCTTATATAACCTTCCAAGTCTCTCGCCATAGCAACAGTAACCAAATCTGAACCAATCGGGAGGCAATATGAGAGACCCGGGTTGAAAATAACCCTGGCGCTTTCACACTGCCACCTTTCCCGGGTAGGACCCGGGAATAACCCTTCTTTTTTGCTGGGTCGAAGTCTTGGGTCTTTTGACCTTGGTCTACCGGAAGTGGATGTTTCACACCGCTACCAATACACAGGTTTTTGCCGATTCCCAGGTTTTTGGCGGCGGTATGAAAGGGGTTTTACTCACCAGTGGTAATCTACCCTCATTGCTTGCTCTGGATGCTGTACCTTTGCCCATAGCATTTGCACACATTGTGACGGTTAGGTCCTTCGGTAGGTGCAGAGTAACTCTCTTGAATGTTGCACATGGAAAGCCACACTGTGTCTCACTGACATCAATTGTGCTATGTAGTAACTGCTTCTTGCACTGGAAACTCTAGTTCCTGATGCTCAGTGGTGTAAGAGGAGAAAGCAGAGTTATATTATCTTGTCTGCTGCTCTCATTGGTTTCATGGTTTTCTATGCGTGCAATGCATAGAGCTCATAAAACAATATTTAGCAGAGCAACTCCTAAATGTTATTTCTGCCTTTTTATCCCTCGTAATGTCAGCATTCCAGATGGTAAATAGCTGCTGACCCTTTTCATGTCCCCCCCCATCAGTAAAGATATTATAGAACATATAGGTGACATAGCGATACTGTTTCTAGTTATCTCTAACCATTGTGATTTTGTATCTCTTCTCTCTCCATTCACAGGGTACATGCTTGAGCCAGATCCAGACAAAAGACCTGATATCTTCCAAGTCTCTTATTTTGCCTTTAAGCTGGTAAAGCGGGAATGCCCTGTACCAAATGTCCTTGTAAGTGCTGTTCTATCCACGCAAATGTCCATTGCTAGACTGTGGACTGTCCTATTGTCTACCTGTGGGGATTAATGTCTGGAGACATGTCTGAGCTGTATATTTAATAGATGCTGAGATTGTTGATGGTAATATTGAACAAGGCTTCAAGTGAAAGTTCATTGGACTTTGCCTTTGAGAACGCTTTTGCAATCACCGTATTTATTACATGTTCCCTTGAATGTGCAGAATTGTGTTTCTTATTCATGCCTTGTTGTCCCAGGACGCAACCATCCCTGCAAAGCTACCAGAGCCAGTGAAAGCTGGAGAGGCTGCTGCCAAGAAATCCCAACCGAAGGCCAGGTGAGTCAGACTGGTCAGTCCGTGCCACTGGTTTTTATCATGATGCCGACAGCCCAGTTCTTATTCATCTATGTATTGGCTCTATAAAGCTGACATTGCATAGCAATACCTTGTGAGTGACTGTCTATTGTTTTGTTTTGCAGGCTCACAGATCCTGTTCCCACAACCGAAACCTCCATTGCTCCTCGCCAGAGGCCCAAAGCTGGTCAGACCCAGCCGAACCCTGGAATGCTTCCAATTCAGCCAGCTCTAACCCCAAGGAAAAGGCCCACAGTGCAGCAAGCTACGCCCACCCCAGGTTCGTGTGCTGCAAGGTTACTCTCATTCCCCAATAGTGACAGATTGTTTGACCGTGGTCATATGATGTTTATAAAGTACTTGAATTCCTAATTGCACATGCACGTGTTCACACATAATAGCTGGATTATTTAACACTGGTGTGATATGTGTTGATATGAATATGACTTTGTAGAGAAAGTAAGATTAAATGTGATCCGTTTATAGGTGAATAATGCTTTCATGCCTTAAAACTAGGGCTAGATGAATAGCATCTTTACGTTTAGACCTATTCAAGGAGACCAGGCCAATGATGTTACAGCTTTCATTAGTTCTCGTTAGCGGGCTGCCCTGTTGTGGGTGGAGCTTCGGCTGTCTGTAGCCAATAGGTTTGAGGGAGATAGTGCTTTATAATAGTGCTGTCATGGATCTGTTAAGTTAATGATTGACAATTGATCTTCCCTTCATGGGACATATATAAGGTTTTGCTTGTTTAATAATGTTGTATACCTTTAAAATAAATAAATAAATGCGACCTTGTAGAATGGAAATATGTCAGATAGTGAACCGTTCTAAGTAAAATAAATTATTAACATGAGCAATCCAACTAATATGCATCTCAATCCTTAGCTGGTAGTACTTATTCTATGCCAGATTTTTCCATATAATGTACATTCAACAATCAGTATGTTTCTTTTACAAATAGCAGGTAGTATTCAACCCACGGCCCCTGCTGCAGTGCATCCCACCCCCAAACCAGTGTCTCAGCCCCAACAGCAACCTAAGCCAGCCCAGCCTACTCCACAGATGGCCACTCCAGTGACTGTGGCTCCACAGACTGCTGTTCCAATGCAGACTCCAACAGCACCACCTGCACAGCCTGCACCTCATCCGCAGCAGCAGCAGCAGCAACAGCAACAACAACAACAACTTTATCTAAAACAGCAAATACAACAGCAACAAGCAGCTGCGTTGTATCAACAGCAAATGCTACAAGCGCAGCAGGTGAGGATTTTTAGCTTAGATGGCACATGACTTTAGCTGCACAAATATATCTGTATGTGTATGAGTGTAAAACTTGTAACCAAATAATGCAGGAAACTTATTAGACTTGAATGGGGTCTTGTCATAGATTTAGCATGTGCTTTCTGCAACCAGAAAGCACATGGAGCAAGTGCATCAAAAGGTGAAAATCTGCACCCAAACAAACTGTATTACAATGTGAGGGGTACAAATTAATTTAATATTTAATACATTTTCTATCTTTGTGACTTAGTGAATGTTTAAAATTCTTTTATTTTTGCTAATCCTTTTAATATGTTATCTATTAATATATTGCTGCATATTAAAAATCATTCTCATTTAAAGGTTGATACACACATTGGGCTGGATCCAGAATTAGTAAGTTACGCAAGCAATTTGCAAAAGTCAGCCGTAAACGCTACAACTGCGCACTTTCAGGCAGCGGCTATGCAGCAGATCTTTTTCTATATCCAAGGAGACCTGTACAGCAGGGCGGACCATCCCCTTGTCTAAGCCCTGTCTAAGCCCTGCAAGGTGGGCGGGGCAGTTTAAATGAGACAGTATGGGCTGAGATTGCAGCTTCCGTGCAGATCAACGTTCTGCATGTACTCTAAGACTTAAGGTAGCCTTATGACCATGGAGCTTTGTCTGCACATGAGCGGGGAGTGATATGCTCTTCCGTGCATACGAAATGCTTGCAGAGGTCTGGATCTGGCGCATTGTCATGCCTCTGTTGTGTTATACACGTGTCTGTGTGCAGTGGTTGGTATGAGACACTTGTCTGCATGTGACCCATGTTTGTCTGCACAGATACAGGCAATGCAGCAGCAGCAGATTCTCCAAGCCTACTACCTACAGCAGCAGCAGCTCCTGGCACAGCAGGCGGCGATGCAACAGAAAGTGGTGGCAGCTCTACCCACACAGCCACAGACTTTGCCAGCCCCTGTTCCGATTCCAGCTGCCCAGGACCAGGCGGTAAGTGGTGGTTGTCCCATTGCATGTTTTCTTTCTCGCACAGCAAAAGCGCTTTCCACCCCATCCTGCCCCTTACCACTTCACCTTCAAAAATGGTCCCAGGATGGAACTTGGATCCAGAGGTTCTCTCCTCGTATGTATGGGAGTCCCATCCCCAGGACCCTACCTTAACATTTATGCACCGCTCCATGGAAAATAGGGCCAGTGTGTCAATGAGGATCGTACATAAGGGCCTAACCATGCCATCACTGACATATAGCATACCTCCTCGCTCTCACCATGCATACACAGGGTACACATGTCACTCTGTCCCAACCCACTGGCTGAAAGGCTTCCAGCATGAATAAATAGCCGTGCTTGGTTTCACCTCAGCAAATAATGACTACGAATGATTTGAAAAACATAATACATTTATTAAAAGTAACAATCAAAAGAAAGGTATAACAAGGAATAAATAAAATACTATGGTTATCAGTAATAAATAACAGCTCATACCGAAATGATCGCAATACTGTCAGAAACTATCTGCATATAACATACCCTCCAACCTTTTTAATGGGAAATAGGTACACCTGAGGGGATGTGTCTGTGATGGGGCGTGGCTTGTCCCTTGAAGGGGTGTGGCTTTCATCTGCTTTCATTTGCATGTATGGAGATATTGCCCATAGCAACCAATCAGATTCTATCTCTTTCCTATTACATACTAGAGAATGTCAGCTAGAATCTGATTGGTTGTTATGGGCAACATCTCCATTTTTGCAAACCAGTAGCTTAGTAAATCTGGCCCCTGGTCCTGAAAGAATCAAAGATTATTGTCATGCAAGCACAATTGGCAGGCTTGTTCTTACCGGGAACCCACACATGCAGCCAGGTCAGCTACTAACTGTAGCAACTTCCAGCATGGCAGCCTGGATCTTGAGATCTTTGCCATGAGCAGTTTATTTTCTGCTTGCAACAGAGCTCCTCAGTATCCAGTTTAGTATTGAATGTCGCAGAGGAATTTGATTAAATAATCTCCTATGTAAAAACATCTCCGCAGCTGACAGTCACGGTTTTCCATGTGTTGCAGATGCAAGCCCCAATAAGAGCTGCTCAGAAACCGCAGGCAACTGTGACACCGGCCAGCGCAGGGCCTAAATTGGGATCTCTCACTCCACCCTCGTCCCCGAAGACTCAACGTGGAGGACACAGGAGGATCCTGAGCGATGTCACGCACAGTGCTGTCTTTGGAGTGCCTGCTAGTAAATCTACACAACTCCTCCAGGCAGCTGCAGCAGAGGCCAACCTTAATAAATCGAAGTGCGTGTCCTTCCATTTCTATACAGTACAAGTAGTGTTTATCTGGGAACCGATACACAAACATGGCGGCCCCAGCAGTGTTCATCCGGAACCAGTCAATACTCTATATTTAACTCTCCATTAGTGTAGTGTATTATAGCATGATGGTGCCCTCGGCTTACATTAACCTATAAGTAATATTGTGCATTTTTGATAAATTGAAATTTTGTTGGAATTCCTTTCTGAACAGCTTAGAGATCAATAATATTAATTATAAATAGATATTACGGTTAATACTTTTTTGCCATATTAAACTCTCCCACCTTTCTGATCCTAACATATCAAGCTTGGATGTTATAGATGATACATAAGTGAGATGCAGGGAATTGTTTGGTTAATGATCTGTAAGAAAATAAAACTTCCCTGTGAAATTGAGAGGTAACAGTATTATATAAAGATATTGCTCCGGATTCATGGTTATGTAGTTTTTACCTTACATACGTTGTTTTAAGAATTAAGCTACTCAATTCTTAAAACAACGTACGTAAGATGAAAACTACGTAACTGTGAATCCGGACCATTGTGAGGGGATGTACAATCAATTGGTCATTTTATTTGATCTTATGCAGACCCTTTCATTTGTTAGGCTTAACCTCTTGTACACTTCATGCAGGGGAGTGGTCCATATGGCAGTTTTGTGGCAGTCCAGGCCTGATTTATAAGTCATTTACAATCTAGGCTTGAAGGGCATTTCAACATTATTTCTACTAAGGATGATTGTGTTCCTGCAGAAGCCGATGGGTTTTAGTATATTTCAATAGCACTAATGGGATCTTCATTTTCTTTTTCTTTTTTATATTACATATCTGTCAAATCCTCTGAGTTCATGCAAAGGGTTAATAATTCTGGCCCTTTGTGTCTCTAAGGTCAGCTACAACAACCCCGTCTGGCTCACCAAGGACTTCACAGCAGAATGTCCATAATCCACCAGAGCCCTCTGGCTGGAACCCGTTTGATGATGATAATTTCTCTAAACTCACCGCAGAGGAGCTGCTCAATAAAGATTTTGCAAAGCTTGGGGACAGTAAGGACGTGCTTTACCTCAATGTTACTATTCTCTGGCGTTGTGTATTGTGACATCTGGGTTTTCATTTTAGTGGAATATACTATAGAGAAATCGAGAGGGTTAAATGGTATTCGCAATGACTCCCAATTATTGTGCTGTTATGTCTCCTCTCTATTCATCTTACCTATTGGACAAGGCCCCATGTGATAGCAATCCAGTAGATCAATATTATAATGCCACCCGATGGTAGGGAAGAGTTGGGCCACTAGTCACATAGGGGGAGATCCAGACCTACGCGCTTGATACGTTACATAGCGTGGCGTATTTATGCTAGCGTACCTTCTAAGCACTCCCCTAGGCACTCCCCTGGCATGTATGTACTTTGCCCATTTTACGTCTACCGAACCCTACCTTAACTTTACACAGTGTAACTACTGACGTACATATAGCCCTCACGTACTTACACGCCTAAGCACGCCCATACTGTACGATTAATGCCTAACCCCGCCTCCGAAGCGTAATTACGGGTGTCATATGGCTGGCACGCCCCTTCATATGCAGTTACCCTGCTGATACGTGACGGGCCAGTATGCTCTGAGTTACATGGCGTAATATATGCCGTGCGCATGCGCAGTAAATACTAATGTGCGATTTTACGTCAGCAGCTAGCGTAAAATCACTTGCGAACGTAGTTTAGGATCTGCCCCTTAGGGAGGGTTAGGGTTAGGGCCGTAGAAGGGGAGGGTTAGGGTCAGGCCGCGGGGAGGGGGGGTCTTAGGGTTAGGCTATACAAAAAGGAGTATTAGGGTCACATTATCAATGTATTTAATTGGACTAATGCTATTAATGGCAGACCATTACCAGCCATTACTACTGCTGATGACACATATTTATAGGCAGTTAGGTATTTGAGGACAATTTGCTCCATGTCAGGCAGCTTAAAGCTTAACATCAAAAAACATGTTGACACAAGTACACTGAAGACAAAAATAACCTTACCTTTCCAAAATTCATTTTTGTAGAAAAATATTAAATGCTTCCTATGATGGCTGAAAATACCGCTATTTGGCCAGCAGATGTCAGTATTGTTGTTTCATCAAATGAGGAGTGTAAAAATTAAGCAGACTGACCAGCTAAGGAGTTGTACATATTGTTACATATTATAAATACATTCATAAATTGAAAGGTTTGTTATTTTTTTTCTTTTTGTATTCTTTATTTAGATTTTAATGCAGGTAAACAACAAAGATAAGGCATACAAATAACAGTGTAAATGACAGTAAATTCCCGCAAATGTAGCCGGCGGATAACAGGCATGCTGGAGTGGGAATTACAGATATAGCTGACATTCTCTAGTATGTAAAAAGAAAGTGAAAGCTAGAATCTGATTGGTTGCTATGGGCAACATCTCCACTTTTCCAAACCCGCAGCTTAGTAAATCTGGCCCCAGATCTCTGAATACGGCCCACTATCTGCATGTACAGATCCTCAAAATGACAAGCCATTGTGGGGCTACAGACCTTGTGTCATTGTCAGTGGTTTGACGCTGGGAAATTTTTCCTGATTGGCATATTATTATTACTATTATTATTATTGTGTTATTAGCACCATCACCAAGCCCAATACAAGTTGGAATTTCCTACTTTATTCGCATTGTTTTTAAAAGGATAAATTGTCTATTTTTTTAGATGTTCTTGGCTCAGTTACATACCATGATGAGGCTACTTGACATAATGAGGCTGATCCATAGAGTAATTGCAGAATGGGGCAAGGGTAGACCTGAGCAACACCATGTTGAACTAGCTCAACTCTAATTTACTGATTAAACATAAAGCTATTATTATTATTATTATTATTAACATTTATTTATAAGGCGCCACACAGTATCCGCAGCGCCGTACAGAGGCAATAGCAAAGACAATAGTTACATATACAATTCAATGCATATGTAAGAAAAAAAGATGCTGGATAATGTGTGTAGAAGCAGGTGAATAAGGACAAAGATAGACAGTTGAAAGAAGAAGGTGGAAGTGATGAGGACAAGGTAGAGGGGTGATAACAGAAGGGAGGAGGACCTTACACAAAAGAGCTAACATGCTAAGTGAGAGAAGGCAAATGACCAGGAGACACAGTGATGAAGATGGGGAGGGCAGGTAAGCTTAGGTGGAGGAAGGGTAGGCTAGCCTGAAGAAGTGGGTTTTGAGGGAGTGTTTGAAGGTTTGGAGGGTGCTGCATTGCCTGATAGGAGGTGGTAGGTTGTTCCAATGGAGAGGGGTGGCCCGGGAGAAGTCTTGGATGCGGCAGTGAGAGGCAGTTATCATGTTGGAGTTGAGGCGACGGTCACCAGCAGTGCCGAGGGGACGGGAGGGAGTGTGAATGGAGATAAGGGAGGAGAGATAGGGAGCGGTGTGCAACATGTGAGATCTATGTGGAAAAGCAAAGTATTTTCCCTGCAAGCATAAGAATTGATATTGACTGGAACCTCTTACATTGCAACATGCTCTACACTTGCACCTATTTTGTCCTTACGCTCACACTTTGGATCAGCCCCAATGTTGGCAACCGTCGCACAGTGCTAGCTAAGGCTGTATAGCTGAATGTTGTATTACACAAGTATTGTCTTCACTTAGGGGGGAGTTTATTGAAAACCTAAGTCCTGTCTGCTGTAGTCTGACATCCGCTTCTGTTTCCTCCACCAGGTAAACCTCCAGAGCAACTGAGCAGCTCTGCAGAGGACCTTCTATCTGGCTTCCCAGCACCACCTGCTGTGTCTCAGGCTGATGCCTTTGGACCTTCTCTGTTTTCCAGCGGACCAGGTAATTACTTGCAGGGTTATAAGAACATGACAGCAGAGCATCCATTAAAACAGGCATTGCAACCTTTGGCACTCCAGATGTTGTAAAACTACAATTCCCATCATTCTTTGGGGACTGTAGTTTCACAAAACCTGAGACTATCTCAACAGCATAGTTCCCCTACCTTCCCCTGCTGATAAAGACATGTTTTATGGAACTATCCGATATAGCAGCATTAAGCTCACTGATTTGATCAGGAGGTATCTTAGGGAATGACCCTTCCAGGTAAACATGTTGGACAGTGATTACCATAGAAATATAATTCAGCTATTTAGTTGTTTCTTCTATTATGTGAAAGATCCATTGATATAAAAATGTAATGCATTGCCTGTTGCCTGTATTTATTAATGAGAATGGATTGGAAGCTGGAGGCTCTGTACATTTCTGTAGCTTTACATCTGTCTTCTCACTTGTCTCTCTGCTCTCGTCTTTGTTTTCTCCTTTAATTTCTTTCTTCCTTGTGCCCAGCTGTGGATAACCCTCTAGACCTGCAGGGTCAGGATCCCAGCCCACCGCAGCATAAAACTCCTGACCCCTTCTTGCCTCTTCCTCTGTCTGATACACCAGGTAATACACCGTATTATTGTGTGTGGGACTGAACTATTTTCTATTTCTGTCCTTTTCTGTTTTGTTTTTTATTGCTTTTGCCACTACTGTATCTTTTAGCTAGTAGTAGTTGTTGATATGGAGAGCCTTAAATTTGGGGAAAAAAAGCACTTTAAAATAAAAATTGTCATAAACCAGAATGGATGTATATCACACCCCTACTGCTCTAAGCCACGACCAGGTAATCTGTGCACCACACACGTAATCCACGACTACGCCGATAACTGGTTAAAATGCTAAGTGTTGTACATCAATCAGTCACAAAACAGTGCTGTATTTATTTGAAAATCAAGTAATGATGGTCGTGGCATGATCCTTATCCTTAAAATCTTGAACCTTGAATGGGAGTAATTTTCTATAATGAAAAGGTAAGTATTCCAAATCAATTTTTCGGAAATGTACCCATTCATTAGCTTTCCAAGAAGCAAGACCCTGCAGGGCAGGGAGGGTTAGGGCAATGGAAGGGGAAGGTTAGGGTGAGGGTTAGGATAAGGATTGGGGAAATACTCACCAGTCGCCACTGGGGATTGTCGCATACCGCACTCCTGCGGGTAAGGAACAGTCCTTGGCCCTGTCGGAAAAAAGGCCGTTCTCAGCCGCGACTCACAACCCATTGAATTAGGCTTTCTAGTGACATATAGACTAACATTACAGGTCCCATCATGTGAGCGCGTAGGCCAAATAGGAGTTATTTGGCCTATGTAGAAAGAAAGTTTAATTAAGGGGTTGGACAACCACTGCTTATGTTTACTCTCATTTTAAGAAGAGTGCATCAGCTCATGTTCTCCATGCTCTTGGAGCATAGCCCTCTCCCTTCCAGATAGCCCGCTGTAGGAGAGTTAAGGAGACTGGTCTCCCCTAGCGTTTAGTTCATTACTGAGGAGTCTGGAATCATGGGGTACCCAAAACAGACGCCCCACATTTATCCACAGGGCTTAAGGGGGAGTAGCTTGGGTGACCCTAAGAAAGCCTTTCAGTCTGTTCTGCGCATACAAGAACAATGGTCTGCTGTCAGAACAGCCTGTGTTTCTGTGTATGTGTGGTATGACACACAGGGACGACTGCCCTGAGCATTTGCTGCTGCACAAAACAGCCACATAAAGGTCACATAATAAGAGTCTGTGCTCCTAAAATAGCTCAGTATAGGTGAGCGAGGGCTCCTGACAAACAGTTTTATTATTTGTTGGAGCTAAGGAACATCTGTGGCCAAGTTTTATGATTGTTTTGCTCTGTATATATGGAAGACTGCTAAAATACTGCTGTTTACCAGCTGTCATTCATCTGGTAAGTAATTGTGGATGATAGCTGATGATAATGTACGCTATGCTGCTGTTATTCAGCATGGGAAGAAGTAAAGGTAGGGGCATCTCTCCTAAAGGAGATGTATTTGGAACAAGGGAAAAATAGATGATGTGGCAGGAATCCATTATATGTAGTTATTATGAGCAGATCTGTGTAGGCTATACGGTGAGAGGTCTTCTTTAGTCTTTAAACACCATGGAGCATATTCAGAGATGCGTTTAAAGGAACGCAATTATACGCACTGCCGGTGCAAGCCAAACCCCCTCACACCGGTGACACTCCCCTCTCTCGGCCGCGCTGTCGGTGACTTCCGCCTCTATAGACCACCTGTAACTTTCTGTGAGCAGTTGCGTGCGTATATGTGTCCTCCGTGTGTGATTCTTGATAGTCACGCCCATGTACTTTCATTTAAATGTCTTCCTCCTGCCCATTTTTATTTAAATTTGAACATGCGTATTTTTTATATTTATTTTTGCGTCCCATATCCGGACGTTACGGGTGCATATTCTACGTAACTTGTGTATATAAAGTTACTACACATGCACAGTTGAACCGTGCCTAAAAACACACACACAAATCGCTGTGAAAACGGATCTCTGGATACACCCCCCTATCAAAAGGATATTCTAATCAGAAACGCTATGTAAATATTTTACCAATATTTACATTTTTTTACAAGCCGTCATTGAAATGCAATGTAGGGAGAATAATGACTGTAGAAAGAATGTGAGCAGTAGGATTGTGCCGCTGGTAAGGTGCAGCAGACTCTACTCACCCGCCGTCACAGCCTATTACATGCATGATGCCTCCTAAGCTTTCCTGGCCCCTTTTCAAATCTTCCATTTTTTTTTTATCCTTCCACCTTTCTTTCCTCTTTTTCCTCCTGCTTGACCCAGAGAAATTGATTGAGGGTCTGAAATCGCCGGAACCCCAGCTTCTGCTTCCTCACCTTGTACAGCTGGCCGATCCCTTTGGAAGCACCTCCACCACTGTGAATGGTAAACACCAGAGGGATGGGACAGGAGCTAATGCTGTAATGCTATATGAGTGATCTATGTAGGACGCAGTGTAGACAACCATTGGTGACAACTATTGATAGTGCGGCTGTCTACCATGCTTCTACTTGTCTTTCATTAAATATTAACTGTACAGTAATATGTATTATGACTCGGGGTAAAATAAAACAAAATTATACTCTATTGTTTAAATCAAAAATCTAAAGATCAAAGAGCTTTTCAGTGGAAAATCTATGAAATTTCAGGCATGTAGGGCACTTGCTTACACTTGTTTATTTTCTTCATGGATGTTTACTTCAACGTACAAGACTACTTTATCAAAGTATCATTATGTTCCTTTAAGGAATACATGTGCTTTGACAGGGGGTAGGTTGATGATTATG
>WWET01003549.1:87874-105296 GCA_011038615.1 Limnodynastes dumerilii | reverse complement strand
GAGGAGTAACCCTACATATTTATATATAGATAGATAGGTAGATATATGTACATCTCTTTATTTTTTATTTCGACCTTCTGTGCACATCAGTATAGTGTGGATCTGAGCCTCTGGCTGACTCTTAATACATATCCTTGCTGACCTTAATGTCTTGTACAAACTGCTTCTGTCTTAAGAGATTGATCTTTGTTGTGGAAGGACTGTGCGGGGATAGAAGACTGACTGAAGATTGAGCAACAGGTTGGGAAACCGAGGAGTCCCGATGTGCTTAGGCTGGGGAGATATTAAGCCTTTGTGTTTCTTGTACCCTGAGATAAATCTTAAAGACTGTTCATTATCAGATCTTGACGGCCGATGTGTCTTTATGTTGCAACCTCTTAACTATATCTCCAGGGTGGTTTGTTTATTGAAGACTCAAGTTTTCAGTGAGACCGCCAGTTGGCTCACCTATTGCTGTCCTGAGATCTCTGTGTAGCTGACACGGAAAGAGAATGATATGATGTTGCCTAATAGTATAGTATTGCTTTGACAGTGATGACGACAAGCTAGTGGTCTTGCTAAACTGCATTGCGCATTCATACTTCTTAGGCAGTAGAACATAGAAGAGGATTCTGCTTTAAACTATTCGATGTTTAAGTCATCACACTGGGCTCTAGACAGCAGGGTTTGTAAATGTATTAAAGCTGTCCTGTTCCACCTTTCCAACCAGGAAAATAAAAGACTTCTGCAATGTTAACAGACAAATGTCTACTGCTGTGTTACCTGTCGCATAATTATCCTACAATCTCAGATGTACATTTTGTGTCTTAACCTCTTGCCTGTTATGAGCATACAGGTAGTTACATATGACTGAAGCAGCAATGCCACACACCATCTCGTTTGCATAGCAAGGTGAATGCAGTTAAGCTTTGCATCTGATGTTTGATTAGCTACTGTTACATTTTGAAAAGGAGATTATGTAGGACCACTAGTTACACAGGCTCATAGCTCTCTGCATGGAGACAGACGGGGGCTGAGTTTACAGCAAATTGTGCCTATACAAACATGTGACCGTCGTTGCCACAGTAGCTGAAGGCAATTCTTTGAAAACATTCTGAATAACCAACTTTTAGGTTAACAAAAAAAAAAAATGTCTAGTGAATTTTATTTACTACATAGCATTCTCATAATAGAACATTTTGTGAATATCAAATCAGGCATGTTCATAGTATGTTTAATGTGCAATATGAGAGACGGATGTCATGTTAAAACTATTTAACAAAAAGAGAAGGACCTAATTATCTCCGTGAACATAATATTGCTGGCCACACACTACACAATTTAAGACCATATATAACTGCTCTGAAAACTAGGTATTGCCAAGAATTGGCATATAGTCCAATTTATTCCCTGATGAGTCCCAGATGATTGCAGTGATTTTTTGCAATGATCAGTCCAATTAACTAGAGACGCTGTGTAATGTGAGGCAGGTTTAATGTAAGAGCTGGAAATAAGATGTCTTCGGTAAGCAGGCATTGCACACACATCCGTGACTCCTATCATTGTGATAAAGTTGTACATATAGATATAGAGCATTAATGTTGCTGTCCAGCTTCCTGCCAATGAGTATATAAAACGAATGGATTAGATTTATACATTAGCGAATTATATATAACACATGACACTAAATGATCCTTTGTGCTTTAAATCAGAGGATTAATACAGAGTTGGAAGCTCAAAGGGAGGAGAATTTAATCATTGCATGTGTGACTATATAGATAAACCAGCATTACCAGAAAAATTCTGCACCTGTGTTTTGGCATAAAACCGCCCCAAAATATTATTTTAGCTAAATTATTAATAGTACAACATAGATACTTGTCTATCAACATTGCAAAATGACTACAACGTTTCCATTGTGGATTTACCATCTTACCTCTGATTGATGACCTTGGCTTCTCTACTCCTGCATGTCGGATGAATCCTGTCTGGCCCCATATTCTTCTTCTTCTTTCTGTTTTACTTTTGTTATTAAAGAGAGTGTATTTAAATATGTATCCGTGTGTGTATGTGTGTGCGCATAGCCTGCGAGATCAGCATAATATCTGTTTGTGCAAATGTCCGTGAGCGAGTTCATAATATATCTGTATAATACACAAGTGATATTAATATATGTATGTATAAATAATATATGTAAGGACACTGTGTTCTGATGTCACCTCTTATAATCGGTGAGTGCTGAAGTCATTACTTCAGTGTGCTTATGCTTTGTTAAGAATAATGCACCCTCACTGTCTGTAGATATGGACATGAGAAGTTGCATTTTACTAAGCCACTGTTCTTGTCTTGGGTTATAGAATTTGGTGACTTGTAAAGTCCATATCATTTACTGCAGGGAGTGGATTATATCATAATATCTTGTACCCGAGGAACACACAGCTTGGTGTGGCCTTGTCTCTGTATTCCGGCCATGTACAGGATTTTGCAGTCTGTAAATAATATTAAGAGTCCCTTTCACATGTGCAGAACCATGTATTGTCAATAAGTGCGTTAAGCATATTAATTCTAACAAGTACACATCCCCATGTCAGACAATGCAACGTAAGAATGTAGGTTTTTAATCCTATAAAAGGAATTAAGCAAAAATTCAAAAACAAAACACCGCCTTTTACGGAAATGCGTGTTTCTGGACGTACGGAAGGGCTTTACCTCTTTGGGAAATCCCCTCTTAGAACAAATTTCTACCTGTGTCCAATACATCCATCTTGCCTTCTTGTTGTATAATGTACGGAGGTTCAGTGTGTTCTCCTGCAGAGAACATTTGTCATTATTGTTTGGAAACAATCCTCTAGTGAAGTGGTTGGTAGAATTCTCACTTGTGTATATATAAATATATAAATATATTTGAGTCCATTTTCTCCTCCTTCTCCCAGTTCCTTCTAGGTTTTCCATAAAAAGAAGTAGCGATGAAATTAAAGTTGCCATTACGGCGTTTACAACCTGCACATTTCCTGATTGTATAGTAGAATCCAATCTATTTCTGTGAATTAAAGTATTTTAAACAATGGTTTCTGGGCTCAGATTTCACTTGTTTTGTGAGGTTTAATGTTTGTGTGAAAGGTTCACAGCTCACAACAATGCACCGCAACATCACAAAACCAAGGAAAACTCATGCACTTGACATATCCTGAGTTACCTTGCGTCTGTCCTATGTATAAATTCTGTGTAGGCTTCCGTGTGTCCTTTCTGCCACGATCATCTTATTTACATGTGATGGCACCAATATTAACAGGAGAAGTGGAAAAAGGTCCTTAGCTTGAATGACCTTCTTTAACATTGAAGAAGAAATTTAGTGGTGGACTCGATGTGATGGATTAATGTCAGGGAGCCCTAATTGTGACTCCTCAAGAACTCGCAACAACTGGTGGCCTGTTAATAATGACGTGCTGTTACTGTGATGTAAGGAGTGAGTGGCGCTAAAAGGGATGGAGCTAGACTTGCAAAAAGGACACCCATTTTTCAGTAATGATGCTGGTCAGTGTTTGTTGTATTATATGACTGTTGGTCTGTTTTTCATATATAAATGCATTGCCTGACCAACTTACATTTCTGAGGTATATATACAAAAAAAACCAAACAAACAAAAAACTTGCACATGCTTACGACGCTATAAAATATAAGTTAATCCAGTAAAATTTTAAAATTTTATTGAAAGAATGTGAATGAAACCTGTGAAATATTAAGAAGCATTGTGAAAAATATTGAATATGAATTTTCATGATTAGATTGCCACGGATGATACTGATTGACTTTATTTGGCCCTAGCGTAAAAAAAAACTGAAAACCTTGCATGTTAGAGATGCAGGACCGAATTCCCAGATCTGTTTTTGCGTGTGGCTGCGTGCGTATTTTTAGGATTGGATGAACTGCGCATGTGTAGTAACTTTTTCCACGCACATTACGTAGTATTTACACACGTAAGTACTTTGGTCACGGACTTGTGAATCGCACTTGGGGACATACGTACGGAGGGGCGTGGTTTTTATCTGGACAATGGATATTACGTGAAAGTGGGTGGGGGGAAACATTTAAATGGGCATTTAAGGGCGCAGTTAGATAAATACGCACGTACGTAAGTAACATGCATGTAAGTATACACGCACTTGCCCTAAGGGTGCCCTATGGAGGCGGAAGTCACCGTGCGAGGGGAGTGTGATGGGTGTTGCCTTGCAATGTAGGTGAATATATTTGCGTACTTTATACACACGCATCTGGGAATACAGCCGCAATATCTGTTATGTCGCTTTCCAAACCATACCTATTCCCCAAAAAGATAGTGACCGCCGGCCTGATCCCGATTTAAAAGAAAGTTCCGTCTGTAGCCTGCGCATGGTGGGAGGCCCGGCGAAGGCCGATTACGCATAGAACGCAGCATTGCGCGCCTGTGCTCTGTCGTGGAAGTATCAGTATTGCACATGCGCAGCGCCTATTTACAGCTGACTTATGTACATTAATCAGCTTATTTTATTAATTCAGGATCAGGTCCCATATGTTTTCCTTGGTATAGCTATTGGCTGAGTAGCTCAGACAAATAATTCAACATCAATGTTTTTCAGGTGCTGCTCAAATCAGTCCTTATATAATTCTTTTTTCACACTGGTTTTTATATTTCTGAATGCTCTACACGAGTCCCTGAGGGGTCAATAAGTAAACAATGACATTTGTTATCTATTGATTGCTTATTGGCACTATTGCACTAGCAGCTCATTTTAACTGGCACCACTCCGATCGTAGAACTGATCTAGATTATTGCAGTGTATGACTTTAGGCCTGTTATCTGAGCTTTATCTTTTTCATTGGGACACAATTCAGCAAGTGTTTGATCTGATACTCTTCACACTGCTATAGTAATGGTTCTCTCAGCCTTACTGTTCTCTTACACATCCATAATCTTAAACATTTCTATAATTCAGTTGTATATCGACACTTTAAAACGTATTCACCATTCTTGTCTCCTTGTTTCAGACATCAGACATATTACTGACATTGGATCGTTGAGCAAAAGATTTGGGGCCAGATTTACTAAGCTGCGGGTTTGGAAAAGTGGAGATGTTGCCAATAGCAACCAATCAGATTTTAGCTCTGACTTTCCTATTACATACTAGAGAATGTCAGCTAGAATCTAACTGTTTGCTATGGGCATCGTCTCAACTCTTCCAAACCTGTAGCTTAGTAAATTTGGCCCTCGGAGTTCTCAGCAAGCACTTAGTCGCAGTATTGACACATCGTAATCCCATCGCGCTCCTAGACAGACTTCTCACAGCCAGAGTCTGTCTTACGTTTTCCATCTCAAGTGCAGAGAAATTGGTGAAAGGACAATAGACTGAATGGGTTGCTGGGAGTGGAATGTCCAGCTAGCCCCTTTGGTGGAAGTATTGTTCCTCTTAGGTGTGGATTGGCTACATTAAATTGTGAATTATTAGCTCGGATTCACGTGCAACTCTGCTTAGTTTGGAAAAGTTTTCACGTAACAATTAAAAACGCAGTAAAGATGAGCAAAACTGTATCCAACCAATGGTCTGTTTTACGAAAGACTGCCTTTGGCAGTTGAATGGTGATTTGCCAGCAGTCTCTATTCTCAAGAGTGGCAGTGTAGCAAGTCCCCGAGCCACGAAGATTCGTACGGTGAAAGGTAAGCCCTACATCCTAACCCTAATCTTTTTCCTGCAGACTAACTTTAACCTTCCCCTTCTGGAGCTCTAACCTTTCCCTTCTTGCATCCTAACCCTCCTCTTCTTGAGCCTTAACCTTTCCCTTCTTGAGCCTTAGCCCACCATGTCCCACAGCCTAACCCTAACCTTCCTCTTAAGCCATAACCCAACCTTTTAGAGCCCTAACCTCAGCCTGTTTCAGCCAGTCTTTGTTGGGAACGGGTGGAAATAGGTATCCATTCTCAATAGCAATTTCCCGCTATTCACCTGGTCGCTGTATCATTGTCGTAATCCACCCATTTGGACCGGCAACCACATCCAGTAAAACGTTCTATTTCACATTGTGCAAAGTCATTAGATGTGCAATACAAGAATAATATTTGCTATAATGGACTGGGTCCAGTCATCTGTGTATCCAGCTTTCCATTTGTGTAAGTGGAGACCATTTCCCTCGCACACACAGACTTTTGAACCACCGCCCTCGCCAAAAATGGGGATAGTGTTTAAATACCTCCCATCTGGTGTACATGTAAAGAGAACAGAAAGGTGGATCAGAAGGATCCAGATCCATAATGGAAGGGAGCTGTGGGGTCGTGCGATCGTTTTCTTTACCTTGCATGTGGAAAACTAGCATTTTGCCTAACACTAGATCCGATCTAATGTCACGATCCACATACAAGAGTTTCATCAAACATGTCACAAAGGAAATGGACGGAGGTAAATGTAGTTCTTTCATATACACAAGTGATTGCTGTTACCTGCACCAAAATCACACAATCCCCAGTAGTTTAGATATTGTGTCAATAGCTATAATAATAACTACATTGTAAGTGCACAGACAACTCTAAACAGTGTTATCTTCATTTAGCAACATGTGGAAGTGTCTCCCATCATGTTCTTGGGAGTTCATTAAATGATCATGTTCTGCTAAATAAAGTCTCTCCATTTGGTTGCAAGTATCTGCTCCATCTTTGTCTCACATTGGGGCTTGTTTAGAGAGAGACCAATTTTACCTCATTTCAGTTGCTGCCCCATTGACGTTTTTAGCTGCCTTATCTATAAATGGAAAAACGTATAAGTAAATATAGTGTATTAATGTCATGCTTCCACAATTTTCTGTATTAGTAAGTGAGGTTTCCTTGTGCATATGTTTTATAATGATAACATCTAAACTAGGGAAATGAAACTCGTAAAGTAGTATACCTGGGTATTATCAGACCATTGCCATGTTAGCAAGTGGGTAGGCAGGATGTCATTTATGGTGCTGAAGGAACCTGTCTCTACAAGTTAACTTTGCACTGTCCCGACTTTCTATTCTCTTTTTTGCTACAATATTTACTATCTGCTATTCATAAATTCAAGGTAAGCGGTTTCTATGTAATGACTTGTGTATGTCGTAATGTATCGTAATGTCTCAGCCCATTGTTCTTCATATGGAGTGTGTGGAATAATGAATAAAAGAAGTCCAATTAATTCCTCTGTAAATTTATTGTAAGAGATATGTTCCTTTGGGGAAATGTACACCACAGCTTTAAAAACATATTATCATACTCCAATGATAATTCACATTAATACACATACATTGTGGTATATAGTATTGTGTTTATTTTTTATTGTGTTGTCTGTTTGTCAGATTAATCTAATCTTATTCAGAGTTAATAGAGAAACCTGAACGTTTGCCTCAGTTGCGGAGGCAAACAAATGGATTTTGTGATCCTAAACTCTGTAGACAGTGCAGGATACTCCCACTGCAATTCTGTGTGCAAAGCTTAAATCCTTGGCCAAGTCCTTACCTTAAGTATTCCACACGCATCTTTGTACTTTGGCTTGGCCAAACCCTTAATGTACAATTTACATAGTTATTCGACCCTAACCTCCTCTCTAACCCCCCCCCCCCCCCCCCCCCCAACATACGTTCCTCGTACAGATGGTAGGTGGGCCCACCTCCAATGGAGAATGAACTCCGTACAGAACACAGCTTGGAGAGGCTGTGTTCTATAGGTTTGTTTGTTTTTTTTTATTGTTCCTGATATATAGAAATAGCCTGACATTATGTCTGGATCTGGCCATATGTCTTTAAATCCTATTAGCTATAAATTCACATTGCGGTAGCTTTTTTTCAAAATTGGTTTTGCGTTGCTACTTGAACATGGTACATTTCAGTCCAGAAGAATGACACCTTCCAATAAAGGATTTGCAAATGCAAGTGGGTGTGTCTTACAGTGCACAATATGTGTCCCCTCTCTGCATACCGATCCTGACTTCAGCATCACCACTATTTTACATTTAAGGGAGTCGGTAAAGAAAACGTGGGCCCCTGGGTTTGGAAATCTGTCAGCACAAGGGGATTGTTTTGTGCATATTGTGGGACTGTGATTGCGAACTGGAGCTTCTATTCCAGCTTCTCCACCATTATTGCTCTAACGTGCCTGGCACCTGGTCTAAATTTCTGGTGCACAGGATTTGTTGAATCCTGACATAAGAACCGTCTTAGGATCTGGTCCTATATGACTATCAAGAAGTAAGAACAGAATGGCCTATTATAATGAAGTAGATGATGACCTAATTTTGTCATATGTTTTAAAGCTTTTTGTAAAAAAGTGTTGTTTTAGTACCCAATTATAGTGTATACATTTTATGTATTGTAAACTGCACTTGTGTGATTTATTTTTAGTTTTAAGGCTTTTTTTTTCTTGTTCTCCAATGTAGGCATACCGCAAGGTCTTCAGTCATTTCAAGTTAAAAATGATGAGATTTTTAAAGATCCTAATTCTGAAACTTGCTGTACTGACAACACCAATATGCTAGAGTTGAAGACGGAGTGTCTTTCAAAGGGCCCATCCAGTTGCAGCTCTTTCCATAGTAGTGAAGGAGAAGGCACTGACCATGAGCCAGATCTTCTAGACTGCAGTGGATCAAGACCTCTTCTTATGGAGTCCGATGAAGAAGAGGGTTCTAAGAAAGTCAAGGATGTAGCATTTGCAAAACCAAACAAAGAGCTTCTTTCCAATCAGAATTCACATGTGTACACACCACCAGAAAGCTTGGTCCAGGTATCTGCTGGAGGAGTCAATACAACGGTTGATGTCTTTGACACAGCACCATTCAGGAGTTCCAGATTGTCGCAAGATGATTCCGACATATTCACCAATGCACCGTTTGTGGCCAAGTGTCCTACAACTTTGAGCCAGACAGAAGAACCTGATGTCTTTCTTAGAGCTCCTTTCACAAGGAAAATAAGTGTTGAAGATGCATGTCCAAGTCCTTCTCATGCTCAAACATCTCTCATAGGTCTTGATGTGACACCAGTAGGTAACTCTACATTCCGAAATACAGACTTTATGATAGGAGGTAGTTCCATGAAACCCTCTTACACTACTGAAAGCCTCTTCACACATTCCGGCCGGAGCATCGAGACATCTGAAGCCTCTCTATATCTAAACACTTCAAAGGACCCACACAGTGCCCAGAACCATAGGATCCCTGGACATGAATCATCCCAAGAGACTGTGTTTGGGACTGTAGTAACAAAACCATTCCGCCCTCAGTCTTTGTCCAAGTATTCCCGTCACTACAGCCCTCAAGAAGAGCAACCCATGGATGCCCAACCGATAGCTGCTTATAAAGTGGTGTCTCATGCTGCTAAATCTTCAGTGGCTGGATCAGTACCCATTACCCCAGTGACTTACAGAACTTCAGAGATTGCAACCGCGGATCCATTTGGCTCCGCTCCATTTCCTGCAAAAGCTGGTAGACAAAATCAATAGAATCCAATGGAGTTTAAGTGGTTTCTCTTAAAATCTTTCTTACCCCTCTTTCTGAAATGCAGTTCATATTAATATTATTAACCTATGCCCTGCTATTTTTAACATTGACAGAGAGAGGACTTCACTAAAGTGTATTTATCTGTTGCCTGCACACATTGGAAGCAGCCATTTTGCATATATACGGTTTTATGACCAATACACTGGTTTCTAGTGAATAAATAGGTCATATAGTCAAAATGGCTGTCTCCTTGCATACATGGCTAATGGAAGCACTTTAATTCTCGTTCACTTTCTTTGCTTAAGCAAATAACCCCCTCTTCTGTTTTACTGGCTCAGAATAGTTTAACGTGTTAATTAACTTTTGAACAGGGTTTTGTTTTTTCTTGTTATTTTGTGTTTAGCTTAGGACGTGTTAAAACCTTTAGATATTGAGGTGCCTTATTTATGGAGATGAATGGCTTTGTTTTGGTGTGTAGTCTCTGGTGTTTATGAATTTCCTATCCAAAGTCTTTAATAAAATCTGCAGATTACTCTGATTTTGGAAAACCAGCCCCTACAGATGAGAATTGATCCTTCATCTCAGTTTTAAGGCTAGATTTACTAAGCTGCGGGTTTGGGAAAGTGGAGATGTTGCCCATAGCAACCAATCAGATTCTATCTCTCTTTCCTATTACATACTAGAATATTTCAGCTAGAATCTGATTGGTTGCTATCGGCAAAATCTCCACTCTCTTTCCCCGCAGCTTAGTAAATCTGGCCCTTAGCATTTTTTTTATTAGCCTTAATTGTATATACTTTTTTTATTTCTGTTTTGTCCCTGTTTCATTCAGTGTTTTCCCTAACTAAAGCACTTGAAAGAAATGGCTGCTGATGAACCATAAAGGTTACTCGTCAACCTACCTGAGAGCAGCATTATTACTCTGTACCATGATCCAATGTGATCGTTTTACATTTAGGCTTACAAATTTATTTATCTCTACTTGATATGTGGGGGGTTGTTGCCATTTAACAGTGCTCTACCAGACCACCATCAGTAATAATTAAAAGTGCTGCCATATTGTGAATTGAACAAGTGTTTAAAGGAATGTATTAACATGTGCTCTATTAATATTGTCCAAAAAGTACCTCACGCAATCTTGTAAAATGGCAAAGAACTTTATTAGTAGTAATATCTGACCACACAAAAATGGCTGACACCACTGTGTGTACCTGACGGATGCTCTGTGTTACACCATCTTGTATTATGTTATCTGTTATCCATAGCATATACATTTTGTCTTCCTGTCATTTTAAGAATACTTGAGCGGTAACAGTCACTCATGTCCCTATTTCACTCATTATTCCTGACAATCAATAGTTTCCCACATCATTGTTTATTTATTTTTATTTTTTAGCTAGATTTACTTGCACTTTTCCACTACTTATACTGTTAAGTCCCCTTTTCTGCTTAACCTTCATATCTTTCAAATAGAGACAAATTTTGCTCAAGAAGACATAAGATGCAACCAATATGTGTTATAACTGCTCCATCTGGTGGTGTTTCTTCAGAATGCAAGAACACAGACCATAGTCCTGCACATTTGTTTTGTACAGTAGTACAAGTAGTTTCTCTTTATAGGTCATTTCTTGAGATTTAAAACCATAACATAGACTGAATGTGAAAAAGGAAAAATTGTGCTTTGAAACAAATTCCAATCACTTTCCTCTAGCAAAATGATTGGCGTCTAGGCCAAAAAATGTGTAGACAGGAGATACTGTTACTTGCTCATTTAAATCAATATAAAAGAGTAATCTTACAAATCAATTTTTGCAACAGTGTTCATCAGAGATTTTTAACAAAATGTGACTAGACCTGTGAACTGTGTTTTCATCAACTCGTACTGTAAGTTTAAGATGTTATTATATGTTCTTGGCAACACTGGTCTGCCTCATACTTTAGTGTACTCTGGCTCTTGCATACTGTACAATAAGTGATTGCGTACTAGAGAGTCAGAACCTGCATTTGTTTTGGTGAACCAACTTTAAGTGCTGCTCCTATGCGTTTTGTAAGGGGTAAAAATGACTTAATGGTTAAGAAAATAAATTTTCAGTCATCTGATCAAATGTTTGTCTACTTATTTTAAGTCTTGATTAATGTCTGTACTTATTTTTTTGTGTGTTAAAATTATACACTTAATAGGACAATGATTTTGTAGCCCTGTTGCCAAATATATAGGTAATTGCTTTATTTAAAAAAAAAAAAAAAAAAAAAAAACAAAAAAAAAATAAAAAAATACAAACACTTCTATGAAAATTTTTTTTTATTTTACTACAGAAAAAGGTTATAGTGTTAGGGTTTTAAATCCATATTCAATAAGCAAAATGCATTGTAGGAAAATACAGAAAATACAACACATTTTTCTCTCTGCAAACGTGTACGCTGTAACCTAATTGTTTTAAATTGAGACAATAGAATTTTTTTTACAAACCATAAACATGAATGATTTAATACAGTACTATCAGAAATTCAAGATGATCCTAGATTACTCTGACATTTAAATACATGTCCTTAAACTTTCTATTCACAAGACTGGAACATTTTAGAATCTGCTCAAGTTACCAACCAAAGAATTGAATGCACTCTTGTTTAGAATTAGAGGAATAATTAATGAACAGCGTGTAGAACCGGAGATCAAATTATATGACTAATGCTTTCAGGTTTCACAGATAGAAATTAAAAGAAAATGTGCATATTTTTCAGTACACTATTCAGATCACAACTGAAGGGACAACATAGATTGTGCACTAGTAACACAAAATGCATTACTTAGAAATGACTGCCTTTCACTCAGGGTCCTTTAATGGTTTAGAATCAAACTTATAATGAATATTTTTCATGTCTCAAAAAATATATTTTCATCAATCTTAGAAGATGGCTACCCCATAGTATCTCACACAAAAAACCAGCATCAATATCAAATGATCAATTAATACAGCATGTGATACAAGCAAGGAACAATAAACAAGGATGTAATATAAGGACTCCAGTGACCCACTGAAAAATAGGATTCATGTTGTGGTAAGTCTTACAAAATAACGAGTTTGTAATTTGTTTATATAATAACAAATGTGGTAATCAGACATATTGTAAATGAATTGTTTAATGTGATGTAAGAGTAAAATAAACAAAAATGGCTAATTGCCCTGATGGAAAGTGTCCCCTGTGACTACCAGAAATGAATCCATGTCACGGAGACACCTAAAATGAGTTACACCTTTTTGTCTGAGAATTATTAAGTGAGTATATTCAACTATGTGCTATTCACTTGTCACTTTTTATGTCCATATTGCTTTATTAATGGAACAGGTAGACACAGAGAAAGCTATTCAGATTCCAAACTACACTCCAAAAGCAACTAATGGAAATTTCTCACATCTCAAAGACTGGAAAAGTAATTTGATTTAAAGGTAGTAACTTAAATTAATTGTGTTCAAACATTCATATTATATTCTATAACTACACAGCAACCTTTATACGTTTATAGTTGTGGGAATGCAAGTTCCTTGTACATTACTTAGAAAACATCAAAGAATCCCATAAATTAAGAAATAATTTTATTTACAAATATTTACATTTTGAAGAGATTTGAGAGTGATATTTATGGCCCCGTCAACACTATTTTACTGATATAAAACATTGTTCATAGTATGTTACAACCAGAAAAGCTGTATCAGGGCAGAGGTAAGTCACGTGACCTACTATAAAATATATTACAAATACAGGCAAATTTACAACATATTAAAAAAAAAAAATAATAAGTTACAGGTATAATATAATAGGTGAATCAGTAAGTGTCAGTTGGTGGTGTGTAGGCAAAATACATATATGCATTTGTGATAAGGTAGTTTGGACAAATTAACTCTTTTGGACCTATGCTGACTGAACATATTTAAAAGACTTAGAAAACTTAAAGAACTTATACCAAGCCAAATTACTAGATTATAGCTGTGTGTGTGTGTGTGTGTGTGTGTATATATATATAGATATAATAGTTTGTTCGCCCTGTAGTTTCTCTGATTGGTGCTTTTATGGATAACACTATTTAAAAAGCTTACACACATCCTCTGTCACGACAACTTACGGTTGCAGTGTGCCTGAGGGTTCTTTTACTTCACACTTTTAACTGTCCTCCTCCGGTCCACTATAGTCTAAAGTGCCGGCGACAACCCTTTGTAATGAACGTTTTACACTATGGAGTGCACCTTTTCCTGTTTTATTGGCCCTTCTTTTTGGACTGCAATTAGCTTTTTCCCAACAGACATATTGAACCAGATCTTGACTTTTGAGTAATTTGCGACAGGATGAGCAAATAACAGATGTGCAGGGATCTGCCATCACAGGAGCTGAGGGGACTACCTGTCTCCATCCGAAGTTCTGTCAGTGCATGAACAATGTAAAGCTGGGAAAACACTAGGGGCCAGATTTACTATTTTCTGCAGTTTGTGAAATGATCCACAGAAAACTAGAGAGAAGTGTGTATTGGGGTCATAAGCAGGTTAAGGTTAGAATCATTACTACAGATATGACCAGATGTCAGATTGGTACTTAAAACCTTCAGTGTGTATCTTGCTTAAAGTAAGATTATCATTCCAATCACACGATAGACCAGGGTTGTTGACTTTTAGAAGCAATAGATGCATGCAGTAGGTGGGGCTTAATGATGCCATTTATGCAAATAGTGTCATTAATCCATACCCCTTGACTATTAATTACCCCTTCTTTGTTTAGTAAGGATGGGGGTGGGGCTTGATGGCACAATTTGTGTCATCAAGTTCCTCCCTGTCCCTAGCAACACTAGTATACTAATGTTGTCAGGCAGGGGGGAAGGACTTGAGGCCATGGTTTTTATGAAACCACGAGCCTCAAGCCCTCTTTGGGAGATTTGCAAGCTCTCCTGGGATACCGGGAGAATTGCCCAAATTTCGGGAGTCTCCTGGACATTCCAGGAGAATCGTCAACCCTGCGTATTTGGAACAATGGGCCAGATCCTTATCTCCATCCACCACTTGACTTCCACAACCTGCCTGCAGAAGTCAGGCGTCTGTAATGAAATGTGCATGCCCTGGGCAGATGTTACACAAGGGATCTCCTTGCTACAGATCTCAGTACCATAAGCTAGGAGAATCACTGGACGTTCCTTGACATCCACATGCTTAATTCCGGTGGGGATAGACATGCAGATGAACATAAGTGGGCAGCAGAATCAGACCCTCCAACATGACCCATTCCATTAGGTACAATATAATCCGCTCCTATGCTTCCAACTGTCACTCACCTGGTTTAAATTAATAAGTGATATTATTTAAAAAAAACTATTTGCCTCCTCAACAAAGGTGGTTACCATAGTAACTGACAGTTGGAAACAAAGAAGCAGAGTATTTTGTACCTAATGGAATGGGTCATCTTGAAGGGTATGCAGTATGCATTTAGGGGTCCATTTACTATAACACCCACGGTGAGCGTTATTATTCAGTACAAGGCTCACTGCAGCCAGTCTTGCACATTTTTTTTATTGAAATTACTATTTTTTACTTGTCCGGCGAGGTCCCACGATGATCCGCGGGACTTTCGCCGACATGAAGTGATGAAGAAGTGCCCATGCATGCGCCGTAGCTGCCTTTTGGGACTGAAAAACTTTTATGTCCCAAAAGGCAAGCAACACTGCGCATGCGTGGGACTCCGAGGCAGAAGCGACGCCGGGACAGGTAAGTAAACTGTTTATTTTCGTATTGTTCTTTTTTTATTATTTTAAAGCATTTTTATTAATAATTTACTATTTAAGTATCTAAAAAATGTTTTAAATATTTTTTTTTGTACATTTTCATTTGTGGTTTGTATTCCAGCGGTCTCCTGATATATACCCCCCTTTTCCTCCCCCTAATAACAGCTATTTGGGGGAGGAAAAGGGGCATATATGGGGGGACCGCTGTAATACCTACCCTAGCGCCATCTTCAGATGGCGTGGATTCTTAAAATCCACGCCGCTTTGTAATTACAATGATCAGCCGGCGAATAAGATGAGATCCAATATTATTATGCAAGTGTGTAAATAAATATTAGCAATATTTAACCAATCACATTACATTTGGGGCCCAAAAATTTTTTTAGCACTGTCACAAACGTCACTTTCCACACTTACCTGTTTTACATTGACAGCAGGTATATAAATATAGATAAATCAAAGCCATACTCTCCTTTCACTTGACAAGACATTTACTAGCGAGAGTATATTCAGTAGGACAGTATGTTCTGTTCATTGTTTTAATGTCGGTGATGGTTGGTAGACATTGAATTCGAGTAAAAAAAAAAAGGGGAAACCACAAAGCAAAAAAACATCTCTTCCAGCTCGATCGCAGCTGCTCCCATGACATCGCACACACAGTCAGACAGACAGGCATAAGCGAAGGCAGCTTTTCGCGGGGGCCTTCGGTAGGAACAACAAAGATGACGGCGCCCGTAGGAAGGTGGTTGTGCTGCGCAGCGAGTTTGGGAAAGAGGTAAAGGGATGTTAATGTGTTGTCAGAGATGGCAGTGATGTGTTACTAGGTGCCAGATGCCAGATGCCAGTCACTGATACCAGTCCCCACATAACCTGTCACACACCGGGGCACAGGCACCAGCTGACCTTTTCTGCCTCACATATAGAGTAGACAGGGGGGGGGGATGATATCTCAGTATGAAGAGACGCACAAACGAATGAGAAATACAACATTATGGAATTCAAAGTGTCGGGAGATTGTAGCTGTTTTATTGTTAGTGTCAGTATCAGCGATAATTAGCTCATTATGCTTCCTACTATTGTATTCTCTCTCATGTCTGATAAATAGTTTTCAAGGTAAAAATTCCTTTGCAGTCGCAAAATAGTTTTTTTTTTATGATGGAAACACTATTGAAAAATGTTATTGGGCAAAATCTAGAACTCTGATTTTCACCTATTTTTCATGCCATCGGGTTGTTTTTTTTTTTTGCGTTTTATGCAAATGTACGCAAATTCACTGTAAATTTAGAAACATAGAAAGTGACGGCAGATAAGAGCCACATGGCCCATCTAGTCTGCCCATTTGTGTATTCAAAACTATGCTGACTCTAGACCCTATTTACCCTCCATTTAGTTTACTATTAAGGATATCCTTATATTTATCCCAAGCATGTTTAAACTGTTCCACTGTATTGGCTTCAACCACTTCAGATGGGAGACTATTCCATTTATCTATCACCCTTTCAGTGAAGTAATTTTACCACACATTTCCTTTGAATCTACCACCCTCCAGTTTATATTCATGCCCTCGTATTCTATTACACCTCTTCTTTTGAAAAATGCCCCCTCCTCTAGCCGGCAACCCTTGATGTATTTGAAAGCTGCTATCATGTCCCCCCTCTCCCTTCTCTGCTCCAAGCTATACATGTTTAGTACCTCTAGCCTTTCTTGGTATGATTTGTTACAAAGGCCATGGACCATTTTAGTTGCTCTTCTTTGAACAGTCTCAAATGTATTTTTGTCTTTCTGGAGATATGGCCTCCAGAACTGAA
Source organism: Limnodynastes dumerilii (assembly GCA_011038615.1). NCBI lineage: Eukaryota > Metazoa > Chordata > Amphibia > Anura > Limnodynastidae > Limnodynastes > Limnodynastes dumerilii. The sequence goes on along the minus strand of WWET01003549.1, from coordinate 88,269 downwards.
CACCGTATCCTAACAGCTTTCTACAAGGGGGCTGGGTTGCACTTGCAATGAATGTGGCTTAATTTTACATTGTAAAGTATGGCCATGCTAACAAACTGATCCGAAAAAATTAAGGTAGGGTATAGATATCAGAATTCCGTCTGTGCAAAGGGAGCGATGGGTGTATAATTCAAAGTTCAGTGTTTGTACATCCAAACGCAGGTATAGAGAGGATCCCCTATAGAAGAGTCACAGTATTCACACATCCTGCATGATTTAGTATAAAGACAGAGGGAGACTCCTACCACTCATAATACAAGGGTGCTAGTTATTAAGAAGGCTTATTTTGGGCAAAAAGTGTAAGTTTGGGCTCACCAGTTTACATATAAGAGCCACACCAAAAATGTAGCCAGCTT
>WWET01003549.1:60094-81431 GCA_011038615.1 Limnodynastes dumerilii | reverse complement strand
TGTGTGGATGTCCTGCAAAGTTTCCAGCCCCCCTCAGTATTCCCTATTATGTGCCTCCAGCCCCCCTCCGTATCTCCCATCATGTGCCTCCAGCCCCCCTCCGTATTCCCCATTTTGTGCCTCCAGCCCCACTCAGTATTCCCCATCATGTGCCTCCAGCCCCACTCAGTATTCCCCATCATGTGCCTCCAGTCCTCCTCAGTATCTCCCATCATATGCCTCCAGGCCCCTTCATTATTCCCCATTGTGCCTCCAGCCTCTCCCCTTTTACTTACCTCTGTGTGTCCCGCCTTCCTTTCTCCTCTGCGGGGCGTTCTCTCTCTCTCCCTCCTTCACACACAGGAAGTTCTGTATGAGCTGCAGCGTCTGTTACATAGAGCAGTGAAAGGAGATTTCCAAGCAATGCTCTATGTAACTACCGCAGCAGCTCATACAGGAACCTCCTGTATGAGCACTGCCAGTCTCAATAGCGGGGAGCGGAGGTATGACCGGTGCCTATCCAGCATGGCGCCAGGTCGTGCTGGCCCTGGTTCTTGTTTCTCCCCATAAACAAGCTTTATGTAGCAATTTTCTAGCAGTGATGGAATCTGATTCTAACACACAGTGATGGCAGCCCCATCCATATTGATGTTTATACATGTGTGCCATTATTATAAACCGGAGATTACTGCATGGGATAATTAGCCTGTGGCTTTGAAGCTCCCTATCTATTGCAATTCAAATCTTACCCTTCATTTACCTATTTACTATGTTCTTTTAGGTTTAGACCCCTTGTATACCTGTTCCCTAAAATCACTCCATGTCCTTGAACTCCAGGTCTGGAACTCTCCTATACCTGTTTACTTTATCCTTTTGGTGACTAGGGACCTAGATATCCGTGCCTAGATTCTATGCTTGTGTGGTAACTATTTTATGCAGCATTTTGTTCCAGAGACCGCATGTACGCAATCTACGTAACAAAACGCTACTTAGATAGCGTAAAAAGTTACTATACATGCGTAGTATCTTGCCACGGATATATAGGCACATAAGTATAAAAATGAGTTGTTGTTTATCTGGTCCTAGATCTCTCATATGCCTGTATACTATAACCTCTCCTTGTCTAGACCCCCTATATACTCTAACCTTTTCATGTCTAGACTCCTCACATACCTGTTTACTATAACCTTTCCATGTCTAGACTCCACATACCTGTTTACTACAACCTTTCCATGTCGATACTCGTATACCTGTTTACTATAACCTTTCCATGTCTAGACTCCTCACATACCTGTTTACTACAACCTTTCCATGTCGATACTCGTATACCTGTTTACTACAACCTTTCCATGTCTAGACTCCTCACATACCTGTTTACTATAACCTTTCCATGTCGATACTCATATACCTGTTTACTATAACCTTTCCATGTCTAGACTCCTCACATACCTGTTTACTATAACCTTTCCATATCTAGACTCCTCACATACCTGTTTACTATAACCTTTCCATGTCGATACTGATATACCTGTTTGCTTTAATCTTTTTATTATGTTTCTTTCTATAGCTGCATCAGAAGAAGATGATGAGGTGGTGGCAATGATCAAAGAACTTCTGGACACAAGAATCCGGTATACCTGTTTACTATAACCTTTCCATGTCGATACTCATATACCTGTTTGCTTTAATCTTTTTATTTGTTTCTTTCTATAGCTGCATCAGAAGAAGATGATGAGGTGGTGGCAATGATCAAAGAACTTCTGGACACAAGAATCCGGTAACTTGCGATGATTCTATGTGCTTCTATTGACTCTGGATACGTATATGTAGTTACAATATACAATAGAATTCCAGTCACAATGTTGGGTGAACATAGTGAGCCTTCTTTAATATTTGTAGTAAGCCCAGCTAAGGGATCAACTTGATGCAAGAGCTAAAAATGAAATTTGTATTTTTTCTTTGCATATTGGGAGAATATTGACTACAGGTCTATACTCAAACCTACTCCTAAAGGTATAGCAGGGACATTATTACTTACATCTGAGGGTCAGCAGTTTGTTCTGAAGGCAAAACTCTAGACTTAGAGTGACCATTATGTTGTCTACAGACAGGGCTGCTTAGGATGTGTGTTTATGTATGTTCATTTGGTGTAATTGAATTGATCAGACTGAACATGAATATGTTTAAGTAAGACTATGCTGGGGAAATCAGGGGGTTGTGGCTTTTATTACAATTCTTTATTTTAACATATTTCATTCTCTAATTTTACTTATCTCCCCCGTTCTTGTGGGTCTAATGTGTTGACAGCAGGTTTTAAACTGGCCATGCTTTCAGGGATTTATACATGAGCTCAGCATTACTAACGCTGGTCTCTACAGTCTGTCACAAATGGGGGCTAAGAGTACAGACAAAACGGGGGCAAGTAGAGTTGTGAGAAAAAAGATATTGCAATGTGAGGGGTGTAATAAGCTTTAAATCTTTAGCATGCAGGGCACATACTTTGCTTTTGCCATATAAGTCATATACTGCATAGCTTTATCACTAATATAGCAGTTAGGAAGCTTTATATTAGCCTTTCCTCACAGCGTGGTTTTGCCCAGATCTACATTTGCTCTTATTTTGCCCTCACTCCCAAACTTTATATAAGCCCCCATGGTCCATGTTCTACCTGGTTTTCTTTGGGTCTTAACTAGTTGTTGATCTGTTTTGCTGGTGATTTTGGCATCACACATGCTCGCTTTTGTCCAGATTGGTTGTTAAACTCTTTTTATGGAGTTAGTTTATAGTAAAAAATAGACAAACAGGACATGGGGCCGGATCCAGGCCTTTGCGCACCTTACGGGCGCCCGAGGTCAGTGCGGCCATCCTCGTAGCGGGCTGTGCATGTCCCCTGCACTCCCCGCTGTCGGTAGGAAATCTGGACACTTACATGTCCAGATTCCTACCTTAACTTTTACCCGTTACGATCAGGCCGCATACCCCCCCGCCCCGTCCCCTCACTAGCATGTCTATCTTCGCCTTCACGGTGGACATACGACATGCATAAAGGGGGGGAGCCCCCTTTTCATAAGAGCCGGCGTACGTAACGTTTGTCCCAGCCATGTGTTTATCTGGTACACAAACTCAAACGCACTGAACATAAGTATATTTATATAAGAGAAGGGATGTCAGCTGTATTTGAAAGTTAACTCAATGTAATATACAGTGATCAGTGTAAGTAAAAACAATCCCCAAAAATATTTATTTAATATGCTAAAATGTCTGTACTATAAGGCAATGGTGCTATATAATTTTCAGTATTTTGTGTATTTTTTTGTATTGCACACAAGACGGGTAATCCGTTCCTCATATAAAGTTGCTTTGTAAATATTGTATATATATTATTATGAATTCGTTGCAACCTAAGTGCAAAATCTGACGTCCTGGAGCAGATCACTTCCTCAGTAGCATCACACTAAAGAGCATAGCCCTTTTCTGACTACACTCGACTATATGCTGGTGGCACCCCAGAGGGATGGGTTCATATTGCAGACCATGAAAGCTGAAGGACAGTGGTAAGCTGCATGTGGGCGAATTGTTTTGTGATCTACAGTGAGGGGATTTACACCGGTATCCTGTTCTAAGATGAAGTTTTCCTGTATATCTTTTTCCACAAGTGCCCTTTCATCTCTACAGTCAATCCACTGTCCTAGTGAAGTAAATCTGCATATATGTTTTGGGCAGCACCTACTAATGTTATTGATCTACTTCTTATAATCGTATTATCAGTTAAAATGAGCTGTTAACTAAGGAGACACAGATTCCGCAGCTGCAAAATGGCCCTTTTCTGGGTAAAGCAGTTGGTTGCTGCAATGCATGTAGTTCTGGGACTGTTAGGCAATCCTGGTACCTGATATATACTAGTAATTTAGGAACTGATCCAGACCTCTGCATGTTCCTTGTGCTTGGAGATCTGCAAACACCTATGTCACTCCACTTAAGGAGTGTCCAGAACCCTACCTTAAGTCCCCTGCTTGAACGCAGATCTGTGTGGAAGTGCCTATCACCACCCACTCATGTTTAAATCTATGATGTCACGATCGCTTGAGCAGAGGGTTATGGGAGAGAAAATCACAGATCTGATGGTAAATCGCGTGAATCACAATAAGGAAAATTGTTGCATATATCAGCTCTGATGAAATTTCCAGCTTTACCCATGTTTGCCAACCTTAGATTACAGAGAAACCACCACCAAGCCCCATCCCAACATAATACTGTAAGTCTCATTGTGAAGTACAAGGTGGGGTCCCTATTACTCACTTTGTGTTATAAAACCCTTTGTGGGCCAAAATTGGGGAGGGTGTATGTTCTCCCTGGATTCCAGGAGTGCTGCTCATATTTCTCTATTCACCTGCAGAAACTGCACTCTAATGCACTGTACATTCTCCAGTCACTCACTTGTATAATCGGTGTATATATTAATATGGCAGTTTCCAACCTTTGATTGACTTGTCAGAGCTGTGCTAGTACAAAACAAGTAATACAGGTCAACCCCACCCCCTTTACTATAGAGATCATAAAGTGGAAACACCCAAGTTACCTCAAACATTACACTCTTTGTACACTGGGAGAGAGTGAGACACTAGGGGCACCACTATAGCTCATGTATGACCATGGGTAACATGCTGTCCTATTGTAGTGCTGTGTCTGTGATGATCAGTGTGTTTGTAGGTAAAGCACACATTTAATTTTACTACTGGGAACTGTCATACATTATTCGCTTTAATGTATTTAATCTATTTCCTTATTTATTAATAAATAATTTCTAAATGATTTGTCACCAGGCAATGCATATAGCATGTCAATTATTCTGAGCATGACTACCCACTGCGTTTCTGGTTTTGCTAATGCCGTGTATTGTGACATACTGGTAGGTACACCTGGGTTTTACTTTCACAGAAATAACTGGTTATTCAGGTAACATTCCAATGCCAGGAATGTCTGTGACACAACAGGCTCTCCCAGTGACAGGGGTTACCCTGACACCAGCAGGAGAGGCTGCTCAGTCAGACACCAGGTCAAGCTCATACCAAAGGGATTAAATGAGCTGTGTCATTTATAGGTGTGTCACAAAAGAGTTTAATCTGGATGAGTTCATCATTTAAGGGTTTCTGTGTTGTACAGTTTTTAATGTTTTCATTTTTTTTAATGCCTGAATTCACTAGTGGTGGACAGTGTTCTGTATATCTGCAGTGAGACAAAGTGCATGTGACACACCAGATCCAATCAAATAGTGTCTGTTGCTTCTAGTACAGTGTTCTCCCCAGAGTATTTACTAAAATGGAGCTGGATGGGGGTAGTGTGATAATTTGCAATACTATAACGTCCCTTTCCCACTGCGGGGCTCAGTGCAGCGATGTTCCGATGCCAATCCTTGCAAGACCCAGCCTTTCATTGTAGCAAAATACGTGATTCCGTTTTCAGTAAATAAATTGACCCCTACAATAATATTTACTTAAAATGGAGACTCCTAGTAATTTGGATAGTGTGGTGCACTGCTCTATTAGATCGCACATGCCTTGTATATGCCGACATGTGCATACAGGAAACACATGGTGGAAAATGGCTGGAGCACCAGGCTTAAAGACCCTGAGGAGAACACTGTAGTACAACTTACACAATTGCTTTCTCCTATGCATAGTTTTCCATACATTTTCACCGTTGAAAATGAATACAACTATTGTATTGTTGTTGCGGACACTTAGCACAAAGGGCCTTAAGTCCGCACCTGAGAGGGAAGTGATCTCCCCTGTCATTCCCCTCTCACATACAAAGTTCTGGACACTTCCATATCTAGAACCCAACCTTAAATTCTCTGCATGGATCTGTGTCCATCCGAACGCAGATCCGTGCAGAAGTACAAACCACCACCCGCTCTCCATCATCTGCTTGCGGGGATTAACTATGCGGGTCTGGACTGGTACCCCGTCGGACGGATCTCTTAGCTAGGAGATCTGTTACATAACGTGCCATACGCAGTGCCATAAAAGCACCCGACTTCCGCAAAGTTACTATATAGATGTTGAATTATTTTGTGTGAGAAGGGAATACCCAGGCAGACCATGCACCATGCAGAGGCGTGTATGATTCCGGTCTTGTAAGCTGTACTCATTACATGGCCCCATTAGTACCCTATTGGGCTACTTCCCGATTTACAATTCATATCTTTATTTAGAACTCTATAGTTTTAATACTGACAAGTTCAGCTGATCTCCATTCTGCAATGACATTCCCCTATTCTATTTCTGCATCTATAGGCCAACAGTGCAAGAAGATGGTGGTGACGTACTGTACCGAGGCTTCCAGGATGGTATTGTCCAACTAAAGCTTCAAGGTTCCTGTACAAATTGCCCAAGTTCCATTATCACACTGAAAAACGGTATTCAGAATATGCTGCAATTCTATATTCCAGAGGTAGAGGGTGTTGAGCAGGTAAATTTCTTGTTTGTACATCTTATGGCTGCACACGTTTTGGAAAGATATCTAGTAAAAGCAGAGACACAATCTTGTATGTCGCCATCACTTTTAAAGTAGCATTTAAGGAATGTTCTCATTGGCTCTTTGTAGCTCAGCAATATTTACAGTGTCATTGTGCATGAATCCTGCAAGAACCATTAAAATTGCTCAAAGCAAACCGAACATTTAGCAGAGTGTATATGTACAGGTCACCCGTGCAAGTGTTTTCAGGAGCATTTAGCAGAGTGTATATGTACAGGTCACCTGTGCAAGTGTTTCCAGGAGCATTTAGCAGAGTGTATATGTACAGGTCACACCTGTGCAAGTGTTTCCAGGAGCATTTAGCAGAGTGCATATGTACAGGTCACCTGTGCAAGTGTTTTCAGGAGCATTTAGCAGAGTGTATATGTACAGGTCACACCTGTGCAAGTGTTTCAGGAGCATTTAGCAGAGTGTATATGTACAGGTAGGGAACTACAGTGATAAAGATATGTAGGGAATCGCCAGTTATGAGAGACCGTGACAGGGCAGCCTAAAGTCAATTTAAACCAAATGGGGGCATGGTCCGAGATAAGAATATTTTCTATCGCAGATTGTTGTACACGGGGCAATAAACTCTCCGGGATGAACCAGTAATCAATTCTTGTAGACGTGTGATGCGGGTCAGAATAGAAGATAAACTGTCGGTCCACTGGGTGTTGGAATCGCCAGGGATCAATTAGTTGTAAAGTTAAAATATGGATAATATGCTCCTGTATCCATCAGATATGCACAACAGGGGCATACATAAGGGGTAGTCAAGCGCTAGAGCCTATCTAAATCATAAAGTGCCAGTGGAGAAATATAAGACCTTATGCAGAATGTAATAAACTGTAAAGTCCCATTAAAATCCGTTTTCCATCGGGGATAATGATTTCCAGAACTCACAGGGTGTATAGGATAAACCAGAAAAACTTTAATTAATACACATTCCACGTAAAATTATATACAAAGCAGAACAGGACATCATACCAGGGTTAAGATGGATGAAGACCGCAAGTGAAACAACCGCTAGATGGAACTGCCCGGGCGCGGTGTGTGCTTCAGATGCGATGAGTTGCCCCTGGAAGATGACGTTCCTGTAACTGCACGAACCGGCTGACTCGCGCTTTTCAAGCTCACCTGAGCTCTTTCTCAAAGTCGATGCCGGTATCCAGTCACTCCTCCTTTTATTGCTCGTCCATTCATCTCATAGGTTTAGAGTAATCCATTACTTAAAAGCCTCTGCTGTTACAAATTTAAATTCCTACCACTGGCACTGTTATTATACATTTCATGGATGGTATATACATAGTATAAACTCTAATATGTCTCAAAATCATAATGTCATATGTAATGGCCCCTTTAAGAGAAAACGGTCCATTGTTTAACACAGCCCACAATGATATACTTATGATTTTGGGACAAATAGTGCAACAAACTAATAAAATAACTGGAAATAATCGTGTTAATAGAAAAAGTAGGATGTAAATTTTTGAGACAACCTTTTAATCTTTCCAGTAAATTAATAATCTTCAACATTTTTAGAAAACACTTTTTTGAAAATGATTGATTCTTTGGAGAGGTTGTCTCTCAAAAAATTATTTTTGGGTACATTCACTTCTCATACTTTATATTCTATTAACATGATTATTTCCAGTTATTTTATAAGTTACTTTTTTCACTATTTGTTATTTATTTTTCTTATATCTTATATAGTGTTTCCCCCAGCGCCCTTAGTACACTACAAATTTATTATACTGTACATTTTATTTTTTTTTTAACTGTTTTTTTTTTTATTAGTTTTTTCCAGAAAAAACAAATCACAATACAGACAAATAGAAACACGTGAATTAAGGTAGCATACAATCGTATATGAGGACACATCAATTGGGAATACAGTCTACCGTTGCAAGTAGTAACTGTCTGCTAGCGATCGCAATAGGATTGTCACCAAAGAGTGAGAGGAAAAAAGTAACAGAGGAGCAGAATATTACATCTTTGGTGTTCTAGCAGCAGCAGTATTCTTTATTTTGGCATGGGGGTAAAGGGAGAAAAAAAAAGGGGGGGGACCAGTCACGTACTTGTTCGTTGTTTAACCCGATATAACTATGTCAGTAAGTCTGATGCCGCCGTGACCATGTATAGACGCCAGAGTGAGTACTCTCAGAGAAATAGGGCCGTCAGCCCTGGTAGCGGGGAGTGTGATTGGTTAGGTTGATGGAAGAGGAACCAAGGGGTCCAGACACGTGTAAATATATGGGATCTGTTTGTAAGGTATGCTGACATTTTCTCCATAGAGACTAAGTGCCAAATTTTATTTAGTAGGTGTGCATAGGAGGGAGGGGAGGTGTTCTTCCAGTGGTTAGCTATGAGACATCTGGAGGCATTCAGGATTTGTGTAACCAGTCTATCGGAGTCCCTATCTAAACCTTCTATAGGGGCACCCAGGAGAAAGGACCAAGGGCATTTAGAGACTGGCAAGTTAAGTACCTGGGAGATGAGGGTTGCCACACTAGACCAGAAGTCCTCAATTACAGGGCAGTTCCACCAGATGTGCAAAAAGGAGTATATATATATATATATATTAATATAAAACAAAAGTATTTTGCTATACCTGTTTAGTATTGAATTCTGGTGTTTCATTCAGACTCATTGCCACGGGTGTATAAAATCAATAAATCAAGCACCTAGCCATGCAGTCTCCATTCGCACACGTGATACAAATGGATTGGGTTTCCATGGCTGAGCAGCTGCATGCAAGCCTCATATCACCAAGTCCAATGCCAAGCGTTGGATGGAGTGGTGTAAAGCACACTGACACTGGACTGTGGAGCAGTGGAAATCTGTTCTGTTGAGTGATAGGTCACGCTGCTGTATCTGGCAGTCAGATGGGCAAGTCTGGATTTGGCGGCTGGTAGGAGAACATTACCTGTCTGACTGCATTATGCCAAAATGCAAGATATATTTGTCTCTGGTCAAGAAATGTTGCAGAATAAAAATATTTATATATTATACACTAAAGATGCTCTCTTAGTTTAGCTGTACTGTCCATTTCAGTATTAGACAGAACATGTGGAAAACAGAGCAGTTCTTAGTTCTTTTTTAGGACCCCAAGTGGGGGGAGACTGTGTCATAGTCCAGTGCACATAATAATACTTTGTTCCATTACCTCACATCAGTGCAAAGTTCAGAATGATGGCATGGCCCCTGGTGTGTGTAATGTTTCCTGTGAGCTTTCGTGGATTCAAAACACATGAAAACTACACACACCCATAAAGGAGCTTTTGTTGTGGCTGGCGATGCACTACACAGGGGCACCTCTAGATGTCGCTCTTGCAATCACATCTTTACTATTCTGAACAGGTCATGCTTGTAATTCTGGTTTTAAATCTAATTATTTGTAATTAAACCAATTAAATATCATTTTCAAATGATCTTGTTTTATATCTAGTAGTTTATAATACAGATAGACGTTTTATTTTAGGCTTCATATAATCTAGTTGTAAACATTCACTATTTTGTAACAACTTTCACAATTTTGCAAGAGTTTGATTAACTAGCTAGCGTAAAAGCGCCCATTAGTGCTTACTGCGCAGGCGCGTGGCAGATGTTACGCAACGTAACTCAGAGCATAAGGGCCAGTCACGTATCTTCAGTGTAACCACGTACGAAGGGGCGTGACAGCCATACGACACCCGTAAATTGCGCTTCGGAGGCGGGGGGAGGCATTTAAATTGTACAGTATGGGCTCAGGGATCCCTTCCTCGCGCTCTTTCCGGCTTATTTATATCCCTCCCACCACCCACTGTGCTGCTGTGGCGCGCCTCTTTAAAGACCACACATAGTAAAACTACGTACCTAAATGGAATGTAGATTGTGTAAATGACCTGCTATGCATGTGTCGTAGGTCATTGCTTAAAAGACCATTCTTAAGCTTGAATACAGTCCTAGGTCTCTACCAGTGGCAGCCACACCCATTTCTCCCCCTCTACCTTTGACCTGCATTCAGTTCTAGTAAGCACCTCTTATTTACCCCTGAGATTTATCCCATGAATATATCCATTTAGAGACTGAAAACAATGCCAGATCAGACTCTTACATTGGCTTTTGGTTTTTTATATGGTATCCATCCCCTTATCTTGGCATACTGCCCACTGTCCTGTTTTCCATTCTGGTCTCTGTGTTCAGCCTTCCCTTTGTTTTCACGTCTGCTGTTCTATTGTCCTCATTGTAGATCCCGGAAAGTATTATGTCAGATTTTGGGAAACCTAAGATACAAGATTCTTAGTTGTATGTGTGTTCTTGTAGGTGTTATTTGGAAAGGTCATGAGGATTGTAAAACTGTACAGTGATTGGGAAGCAGCACCATTGCATTCTTTTCCATTCGGTCAGGGTTATCACAATTTAGATAGTGAAAATGTTATTCGTTTGGCAACTAAGCCTATAGGATGTGAGACTTTGTCTGTCACTTTCACCTTTGAGTCATGTGTCCTGTTATTTATAGTCTGTCTGTTGAGTCAACACCATTTGGACTGCTGACAAGCTGCATCAAAGGAGCAACTTTATGGCGCTGCTAAACCTACAAAATGTACCAGGGACATTTACGCTGTTTTATATATACATAACTTTCAGAATTTTTTAGAACACGTTTCCCTATAGTTATCAGCTCACACTTCCTTATGGTAAACTCTGCAAGAATAAATGTGTCTATTTTCTGTTTAGCTTTCAGCAGGGTGTAGTCCTGAAAATGTGATAGTTTTATTTTATTATTTAATGCTAGACCTGCAGTCAGTCCTGCTGTAGCTTTTTCCTCCCAGTCTTATAACTGCCCACTGTCACTTCTTAATCACTATTTAGATACAGTGCTGCCATAGTAATACCTTAAGCTGGCTGCACACTATACAGTCAGCACGGTGGCTCAGTGAGTAGCACTTGTGCCTCACTCCGCTGAGGTCATAAGTTTGATTCCTGGATTAGACTGGAAATTAGGTGTGGAGTTTGTATGCCATCCCTGTGTCTGTGTGGGTTTCCTCCAGGTGCTTTGGTTTCCTCCCACATGCCAAAAAACATGATTGTAGGATAGTTGGCTGCTGACTAAATTAACCCTAGTGTGTGGATGTATGTATGTGTTAGGAACCTTTAGCTCCAATAGATACAATATAATTCACTGATGTGAATGTCTAATGTTCTCTGTAAAGCGCTGCAGACAATATAAATAAGCGTTAATAATATTAATCATTCCCATCAGCAAATTATAATATAGTGTATTACATGGACTATGAATAATTGAGCCTCAGTGATAACAAGTTGTACTTCTCATATATTTTAAAAGGTCTGTCTTTAGGTGACTTGGATGAGTATGAATTCTGAGCTGTCATCATTAGGGGATGTGGTCGCCAGTCCATATTTCGAACACGATGCAATCGTCAGCTGAATGGGAGCTGTACCAATTGTACGAATAGCCATGAAAATAGAAAATTGCTATTTTCCCGCATTACCAATAGCGAAAGGCTGTGGTGGCAGTTATAGTTAGGTTGTGTGGGCTAGGGTTAGGCTGCAAGTTATGGAGGTTAGGGTTAGTTTGCGGGGCATGGAGGTTAGGGTTAGTCTGCGGGGCATGGAGGTTAGGGTTAGTCTGCGGGGCATGGAGGTTAGCGTTAGTCTGCTGGGCATAGAGGCTAGGGTTAGGCTGTGGTAAAACGGAGGGTTAGGAAAGTGTTAAGGGTTGGATTAGGAAGAATGACTTTCAGCAGATCCAGGAGTCGCATCATTCCTAGCAGTTGCCAGCGTCTGCATTCAGCTGTATTCCTTTATAATTAATCATTCGTACCAGCGAACCACACTCTATAATTCGTTGTCTGCTATTCTATAACATAACACATTGCAATTTCATTTGTGATAGGTGCCAAATACTTCTGAGAGCCAGTTGCTTGTACTGTGCCTGTTATCCGTCACTCTCTCTGTAAGACAAATGTCATTCTTTATATCTGTTTTCTTAAGGTGACTGAAGAGGACGATGAAGATGTTGCTAAAGAGCCTGCTTCTTCTTGAGCCTTGCTTCTGGCCATGCTATGGATGTCATGCTCTACTGCCCTGCTGCTCTCTTGCTACAGATAGATGTTTCCATCTTGCTCAGTTGGGCATTTTATCATTGTGTTTTCTGGATTTTTTTGTTTGATTTGTTTTTTTTTTTTAAATGTGGAATCAATATATTGACCCGGTCATCCTAGGAAATACAATATATACCACTGTTCAGTGTTTGCACAACTGCTGAATCATCCTTTATTTATAATTAATAATAATAAAATCTTCTGTGATGCTTATATAAGGACTAATTGCGTTATTTCTTGTGTTGGTATCATTGGACTCGATCCTGACTCGCTACAAGAGGGCGTTTCCTGATATGTGGCACATGTGCAAACGCTGCATTACCACGGTGGAATTCCGGATCACAGGATACAGATACATCCTGGTATTAAATCCGAAGGTGGTATGGTACAGAGTGGGAAGCAGAAGCTTCCTGGGAGGGATGTAGATTGTACAGTAAGGGTTGGTTTAAGCCCTTGCGTACAATGTTTTCTACATCACCCCCATTTTGGAAACGGTGTGGATGGTGAGTTTACGCTACTCCATATGAGCAAGGGGGGTGCCCTCCCTTCACCTGTATGCTTCTCCGGATGCAGCAGGGATCCTGCGATCAGAATACCCACCTCTGACGTCTGGATCCAGCCAATTAATATTGCTTTTAAAATAAAACACTTTATTTGGCTTTTATGATTTGAGTTGGTGTGGAATTTGTGTTTGTCAATGGGCTTGCTGCTGTCTGTACACGTTTCTAAAGATGCCAGAAGGAACCCATTGTGTGTGTTTTGTATTACATCTTCTGTACACCTGGTTGGATGATTTAGATGTTTGAAGAGCCATAAACATATTCCAGTAAATCAGAGGGTGCTGGGTACGATAATTGGACGGAATGTAGAGGTACGATAGCTTCTGTTGAATCCTGTCTGTATATTGTGTCTGATGTGCTGCACACCCGATGTGATATATTGGTACAACGTCCATGATGTCTTGACATCAGCCCCATCTTTATTCTTCTATATCTTGTGTGTATGCTGGGTGTCGGAATCTTATGTTCTTACCTATGAGCACTGGCTTGTTGGGACATGTGTTGTGTATGGGGCTTTTCACTAAAGAGTCTGTCAGAAAATCTGATGCTAGTTGTATGGCTTTGGGGAATGTTATATTTAGTTCCTCTTTAAGCCTGAGAAAATTAAAATATGTATTCATTTTCTTCTCTAATCCTGTCTAGACTACTGTAACACCATGTAATGTGACCTCTTTCTGATCAGACTGGCTCGGCTCTGTCCTTCTCTCCTGTCTTGTCCTAAACACTACGGACCGGATTCTCAACTGCGATTATTTTTACTTACGTGCCTAGTTATAGGTGCAGAGCTACTACGCACGCATAGTAACTATTTTACGCAATCTACGTAGCATTTTGTTACGTAAATTGCGTACATGCAGTCTTAAAGACCGCAAGTACGCAATCTGTGTAATTAAATGCTGCGTAAAATAGTTACTACGCGTGTGTAGTAGCTCTGCACCTATAACTAGGCACGGAAGTAAAAATATTTGACGTTGAGAATCCGATCCTAAATGTGGCTCTTTACACCGCCCCCTCCTGTTTCACCTCTGTGCATTATGACCCTGATCTCCAAATACTGTCCCCACCTTCCATCACTTTCTTTCTCTCCATAGGATTACTATAGGCTTTTGCACGCAAGTGCTATTTCATTTGGGCTAATGGACAAATCTCTTTCTATATGGCCATTCGTCCATGTTATTTATCAGGTTAAAGAGACGTATTTATTATTTATTTACAGGTTTTTATATAGCGCTATCACATTACATAGCACTTTACTGAGAATATTTCACACCTGCCCATTGGAGCTACATTCTAAGGTCCCTAACACACACACACACACACACACACACATTAGGGATAATTTATTTAGCAGCCAATTAACCTACCGGCATGTTTTTGGAGTGTGGGAGGAAACTGTAGCACCGGAGGAAACCCACACAGACACGGGGAGAACATACAAACTCCACACAGATAAGGCCTAGTTCAAGAATCGAACTCATGAACTCAGTGCTGTCAGACACAAGTGCTACTCACTGAGCCACCATGCTGCCCACTTTCCCAGTAGGATACTATTTAAAACTGCGTAGACCTACATCCATGTACACCACCATTTATCATAACATAAAACCTGCCAGAGAGCAGACTATTTACAGTGTATACTGTACACATCAAAATCTCTTTCATGTCCAGGGGTTCAGAGTCTTTGGAGAGGCATTCTCTTTTGTACCTCTAGTATAGGTGTTACCCTCCCCTAATCTGAGGTGGTGTTTATTTAGGGTGGGTCTGAAAGATGAGGTTGACCGTCCTACCCAACCATTTATTACTTTTCTATGCATGTAGCTTGGCAAGCACTTGGTGTGCTCCTGATGCTCCTTCAATAGGTGGTTGGCTCCGGTTGGTGAAAACTTCCTTAAGTCATGAGCGATTTATGTGTCAAAATAGGTTTTGTCCTTACAAATTTTATAAAATCTGGGGAAAATGGTTTGACTCTGTCTACTACTTGGTAATTGCTCCGGTTGGCTTGTTAGAATTACTGGCTAATGTCTTCTTGACTATTTTGTTTTACCTGCATATTCTTTAATATACCTGTATTTATTGAAGACTCTTGAACATTTGCCCAGCTATTGTAATTATGAAGTACGTTATTGAGATTGTAACAACACTGCATCACTGCATCATGTATTTACATGTCTTATTGCTGAACAAAAATTATTTATCTTCAAGAAAAATTACTTTAAAAAAAAAAAACCCGAACCAAAACAAAAAAATACAGACAAGTTGTTCCTTTATGCTTTGCCCTTTCACATCTGGCTTTCAGGGAAAAATAAAAATAAGAACACAAAAAATGTGATTGTTAAAAACATGCCTTTCCGGGAGATCTCGGTAAGGGAGAAAGAGACTGTAGTATTGGGGCAGGTTTTAATGCCCCAAATACATCATCAAGCCTTACACCCATACTTTGTAACTCTCTAAATCACACAATTGGAAAGAACAAAGGGTGGTATTTGAGGTTGTGATTTTCCTGAAACCACAGTCTTAAGCTTAATTATGGGAGATTTTCTTGCTCTATCGTGGTTCCAGGAACAATTCGCAAATTTCAGGAGTATCCCGAAATATCCAGGAGAGTTGAAAACTATGGTTAAATGTACAAATTAAGTAAAAGTTGTGTATTAAAGTATATGTTTTAAACTTTCTCTGCAGGATTTTACTGAGATAAATAATTGCTGCACTATGCTTTGAATGAAGTATTATAGGTTCATAGCAAAGATGGGCTATTGTTGCCGAACCAGTTAAGGGGGTTATACTATCCAATTATCTGTCTGATGATTATACACTGTATTGTGTATACCGGGCTGCTTTATTGGAATGCCAAGTAAACTCACACGATAATACGATCGTCTGATTTACATAAAGTATTTGAATGGTTCTGCACCAAATCTATGATGAGGGTACGGGTCTGGAT
Source organism: Limnodynastes dumerilii (assembly GCA_011038615.1). Lineage (NCBI taxonomy): Eukaryota > Metazoa > Chordata > Amphibia > Anura > Limnodynastidae > Limnodynastes > Limnodynastes dumerilii. Next base: position 65,325 of record WWET01003549.1, on the reverse strand, counting down.
TACAGTTAGTTTTTGTCTTACGTACGTTGTTTTAAGAATTGAGCTACTGCGCATGCGTGCTAGCTTATTTCCGCTATCTACTTACCATTTCTGTACGTAGATTGTGTAAGTGCGGTCTTTAGACTGCGCTTACGCAATCTGCGTACAGAAATGGTACCTAGATAGCGGAAATAAGCATCTACGCATGTGTGGTAGCTCAATTCTTTAAACAATGTACGTAAGGCGAAAACTACATAACTGTGAATCCAGACCACAGTGCTGCCGGGAACTTAACAAGGTTTCAAGTAGTGGGTACAATTTTTATGATGCCTCTGACTCCAGACAAAACAGATCAAATAGCCGGGGTAATCTAAAAATAGTGTGTACCTGCCTTCAAGCCCTTGAGCCATAGTTTCAATTATGACCAATCACTATTGAATTTTGTATGTTGTCTCTATATTTGTCTGGACTGGAGTTCCTCCACAAACAATTGCCACTTCCATATTAAAACAATACTTAATCTGCCCTCTGATGTGCTTTACCTCTCCCTAGATTTATCACATTTTTATCATAGTTTTTTTGTTTTTGTCTAGTATGTGTGGTAGCTCAATCTGATATGACCCATTCTATGCTAAGACCTGCACAAATATGGTGTATTGTATTTAGAATCTAGTTTATATCTTTCTGAAACAGAAGAGCATTTGGTAAAAATTAGTGTAAATGAGCTCAATTGGTAAATACTGTTTATACCACATGCAGTGATTTTGTCTTTTGTTTATTTGTTTCATCTGCCTCACAATCAAATTTAGGCATCTTTTTTGTTTGTGGTGGTGACGTTTACTTAAACTCCTGTGGGTAAATCTACATTTTTGTCATCTGAGATTCCCTCTGTGGCCCATTCATTAAGACCTAGAAATGCATTCATTGGCAAATCAAGTTTACCAGCATGATAAATAAATACTCATTTGCATTGACTTGTAAATTGAGCTAATTTACTTTGTTTGTTGTGGTTGGTACTGTATTTTTATTTTTTTTGCAAGTTTTTCAATGTGTAAAACAATAATGAGCATTTCTTGCTCTGCTCCTTCTTTACATTTGTGCAATATTCTCTAGAAAACTCTTTATAACATGCATTTCTGTATGTGAGTGTTTAGGTATAGTTGTGCAGGATGTGGGTCCTCGCTGTCCTTCACTGTATTGTATTTGCCCTTGCAGAGGCTATGCGATTGCGATTGATCCCTGCAAGAAAAACTCTGGTTCGAATGGCATGTATAAATTCAACCCCAACCCTAATCCTTACCCTAACCCTCCCTTCTCCACAGCCTAACCCCTTAGGGCTCCCCTCCCCGCAGCCTGACCGCAAGACTCCCCTCCCCACAGCCTGACCCTATGACTCCCCTTCCTGCAAATTCACACTTAGCCCTCCCTTTTCCTCTGTCTAACCCAAATCTCCATGGAGAGTGTTGCTCACCTCTCCGGTTGGTGCTGTGGGTCTGTGGCAGTGTTTCCAAATAAAAAGCATAAGTTTGCCCATCGGCATACGTACCCATTCTAAAAAAATGTTTTGAAAATGGCGGCCTTTTTGAAATAAAGACAGAGGAAAATTAGCTTTCAGCTGTCTCTAATTCTAAAATACCCATTGACTTTCTCTATTTTATTTCTTTATGACTCAAGATTAGTCTCAAATCATTTGTTACATTTGATAATTTCATCCACATTAGTGAAAACGCACATTGTTAGCTGGACACAGGCAATCTAGTAATAAGGACGATCAGACGATAATCCTTTGATTGGCTTGATAACTGTGTCGTGTGTCTGTTGGACCTATTTGTGGGCAAGCTGACAAAACAGCATAATTCTCGGACACTTCGATCAGTTCCAATGCAGAAAAGAAACAAGCACGTAATTATAATTTACATTGTAATGTATCCGGTTACTCAGTTCCAGTGTACTTTGTCAAACTGCCTAATTACACAGAACGGAGTCACATTTGACACATCAGCAGCTGAGTTACGTAGAAATTGCTTGTCGTAGTAGAAGAATGGTGTTTCTATTATTATTTATTGCCTTTTCATTTCTTATGCACATTTATGCTTTTTTAACAATTTATTGGACTCCAGGGGCCAGATTTACTAAGCTGTGGGTTTGGAAAAGTGGCGATGTTGCCCATAGTAACCAATCAGATTCTAGCTCTCAATTTCCAATTACAAACTAGAGAATGTCAGCTAGAATCTGATAGGTTGCTATGGGCAACCTCTCCACTTTTCCAAACCCGCAGCTTAGTAAATCAGGCCCCAAAGGTTTACATTATGGGGCTGATTTAGAGTTTGGGAGTAAGTTCAAAACATGTGCAGGCGTACAGCTCGGCTATACCATATTGCAAATTAATATTTGCATGCAAGGAAAATACTTTACTTTTGCACATAGAACTCAAATACTACATAGTTTTATGTTTACTCTAAGAAACTTCACCTCTCGATTCTAATCTTGCTTTCACAATATAAATTTGCCTCCCTTTACAGTTCAATATGATATTGCTCAGGTCTACACTTGCACCTAAAAAAAGATGTTAGTGCAACTCTGACTCAGCCCCTGTGTGTTTCCAAGAAGGTGGAAGTAATAATGATGAAATGTATACTAATGCTGGGTAAACACAATTTGCACAAAACATTGAATAAGTATGTACACTCCAACCAGCGCTAATAACCTCTAAATGAATAAATGATTTTTAAACCTCCTTTAAATGAACTGACCGCCAATTAATTTAAGTGTTTACACTCCCTTGACTGCTTAATCCAATTCTTTTCCCGATTCTAGCATCATGACGAGCCTCCGTTGTGTGAGGGACAGGCGGTCTGGCAAAGAGTGTGTAGAGTGACGCTATTTAAGCAGATTGTTTCAGTATGTACCATGGATAATATATCTGAGAACTTGTTCTGCTGTTGGATTGTGTAAAGTCTCTTGTGTAACCCTCTCTCAAATAAAGTGTGAGTAAAACTGGCCATACACTAGAGCAATTATCGCTCTGATTCTCCAATTATCGTATGATCGGCCAAATTATTGCTCAAGTGTATAATAATGATTTTTGCGCTGATCATCCAATAATTGTTCAAGAACTCCTTTTGAACGATTATTTGATCTTTTGACATGTTTGATTTAAATCGGGCCAAAGCAGACAATAAAATGTAAAATCACACAGTGTGTGGGCATTTCATAATAATCGTGAAATCTTCGCTGAAAAATTTCTGGTGACGTTAATTACTTTCCTAGGCGTGATTATGCAAACCCCCATGACACCTTGCTGTTTCCTTCTCTTCTTGTTTCCTGTCCTTTTCTGCTGCGTCATTATCACCATAGAAAAAGCGAGAATTCCACGACCTTTCCTGCGCTGATCCATTGCTGATATGAACAATGGTCAAAAGGTAGTTTATCAGTTTATTCCTGCAGTGAACTCTAGCTCTGCCCCATGCTCAGGACAGCCCATTATGGAAAAATCGTGGACTGGTTGGAGGCCTCGATTCATAAAACACAAAACACAGAAAAGTTTTTTGATATATGGGAAAGCTTTATAGAGATCCTACCTGACACGATGAAAAGATGTATTTATAAATGTTTCTGTAATACCAACTGGTATGAACTTAGACAACATTTCAATGACCCTCCTATATTTCTAAGAAATGGTACTAGGCTGACAGCTTTTTGACTCAAATATTAATGTATAATTATAATTTGTAATGGCTGATACATAATATGTAATGCATTTCTAGCAAACTTGTGCAATGTTTATTGTATTTTTTTTTCTTTTCACTCCAATAAAAAAAGAAAAATCGTATGACATACAATACATTGGATGGTGTATGGGCAAATGTGATTATTATAGAGACGATAATGGGCTGAAAATAATGTAGTGTATGACGCCAATATTGTTAAGGACTCTGGTGGAAAACTCGTGAGGATATTCATGGTAAGCTCTCTGGTGTATGGCCAGCTTAATTCTGTGGGCAGAACTAGGAGATCAGGTAAAAAGGGCAGGAAATGTGTGTGCAGGGCAATGTAATCTCTACTGAATACACAGAAAGCTTCTACACAAGTGCTTAAAAACACGGATGAAGGGTGACTTGAACCAGTTATGCTTGTCATACGCTAATTTGATTATTGGTCCCAGCGGGAGGTGGCCCGATAAAAAGGACAATTTTCCATTTGGGAAAGATCTGATAATCCTGGCAGAAGAGGGAGGGGCTGCCAAGATCATTGCAGAGACTGACAGGAGGACCAAGCAGCTGATTGGCTCTGCAGTAATTGTCTGGGCCTCCTGTCAATTTCAGCAGAAGACCCCTCGCAGCTAGCCTAAGAGAACAATTTTGACACCACCTGTCTGACACATAACTACCTGTTATTATAATAGTTAAATAGTGCAAATGAAATCTCTGCATTGCTTTCATCACTGTATTACTGCTGTACATACTAACAATAATTGACAAACAGAGGTATCCCCATCCAGGAGGTGCATCCAGGGAAGAAAAAATATTGGCCCTACACTACAGTGACTATTGGGCCAATCACTGGATAATTAGATAATCGCACTAAGAATCGCTCTAGCTTACTGTTCTGGATATAACCCCTTTGCTTGAATCTGGATCCAGTCCTATGTTATGTTTAGTTGCATATTTTAACTACAAAAAAAACAATAGAGATTTATGGTCCAGATTTACTAAGCTGCAGGTTTAGAAAAGTGGAGATGTTGCCCATACCAACCAATCACATTCTTCTTTGGCAGAGTGGAGGCACAGTGGGGAAATTAAAAAAATGCATTATTAACAGCAACAGACCTTTGTATAAGAATGGTTAGAAAAAACCCCAGAAAAAGAAAGCCAATGTGGTTTACCAAAGAGGTAGCAACTACAGTGAAAGCAAAAAAGATGGCCTTTCGGAATTATAAGCAATCTCAGAGTAATGACAGGGAGGTGTATTTTACAAAGCAGAAGGAGGCTATAAGGGTTATCATAGCAGCAAAGGCACAAACTGAAGAAAAACTGTCCCACTTGGTACAAAAAGGGGACAAAAGCTTTTTTAGGTATATAAATGAAAGGCGAAAAACAAAGGAGGGTATCGTAAGGCTCAAAACGGCAAGTGGAATTCTTATTGAGAGTGAAAGGGCTATGGCAGATCATCTTAACAAGTATTTCTGTTCAATATTCACAAAAGAAAGAGAGGGGAAGGGTCCACTTTTGAATGGGAAGACTATTAATACA
>WWET01003549.1:33870-45250 GCA_011038615.1 Limnodynastes dumerilii | reverse complement strand
ACGGGCCACCTGGGCATGATGCCGCTAGTAGTGCTACTAGAGCAAGCATGCCCATGAATGACAAGCACTGCTATCGGCAGCATGTCTTGCCCCAAAAAACCTTACTGTGCCCTTGCAAAATATTTAAAAAAAAACGGCCCAAATGTCTTCCTATAATAAGAAATGAAGAAATGTAAAAAGAATGTAAAGGCCCCGTCCCTAGTCCCTAATTCAGTGTCAGAGTTCTCGTTCTCTCGATAATTCTTACAGTGCCCAAAGGGTATAAATACCCCCCAATGACAGTAGACCTGGCACTTTTTTATTTATTTTTTTAAAGAAGGGGACAAGTTTTTTTTTACATTTTTATTTTTTTATGGGGCACATGTCGTGTTTTTTTATTTACCTATGTGGGCACTGTTATTTTTTTAGTGATAGGGACTAGGGACGGGGCCTTTACATTCTTTTAAAATTTATTATTATAGGGGGACACTTGTGGCGTTTTTTTTATTGTTTTGGGGCAAGGCATGCTGAATATAGTAGTGCTACTAGAGCAAGCATGCCTTGTCATTCATGGGCATGCTTGCACCAGTAGTTCTACTAGCAACAGCATGCCCGGGAGGGACGTTTATTATTTATTTAATATACTTCGGTGGCTGTGGGGTAGGCGGGGGAAGGGGTTAATTTTTTACTAACAGTTTTTTTTTCCTTTAATTAACTTTCTTTTTTTTTCAGCTCCGCTGAGCTGTGTCTCTTGAGATGGTGCAAGTGTACGGCTAATTAAACAGCCAGCGAACTACTGTGGAAACTAAATTTAAATGAGAAAAGCGACTCTTTTCTCATTTAAATATTCCTCCACAGGCGCAGCCCGGTCGGATGCGGACACAGTCGGATGCTGTGCGCGCTCCCGGTCTGGGCATGAGCAGTGGGCATTTTGGCTGCGCTTCCGTCTGAAAAAAGACGGAAGCGCAGCTCTGAATCAACCCCATAGTGTGTAGCCACTATGCGATTTCAACAGCTGTCATAGCATTAGAAAACAAATTAGCCGCGCTGGGGAGATCCAAAGTAACTTAAATGTCATAGCATTAGGCCAGGAGACTCAAACGATAATTTTGTCTAAGCACAATTTTGATTGTCATTCAAATTATTTTTCTTGTTGATACAAAATAAAATATTTTTTCCTTTGTTTCTTGTTCCATTGTGGTCAAAATAGCAAAAAAGTATCTTGTCCATAAAATATATATCAGGGATGCTGACTCTCCAGGATATCCCAGAATTTGGGCAGTTCTGGTATCCCGGGAGAGCAGGCAAATCTCCCGCAACTCCCACTCCCCTTTCAATTACTATTGTAATCCCTAGAGATACTAGGCATGGGCAGGACTTGATGATGTCATCAAGCCCCGTCCACCCCATGGAACACTAGTTATTACAGTAGTGATTGACAAGGAGCAGAGCTTAATAATGGACTTTGCATAAATCACATCAATAAGCCCCTCCCCCATTACAGAATCTACTTCTTCCCTCCAAGATCTCCTGGAGGGAAGAAATAAAAAGTAGGCAACCCTGACATATATTTACAATGAAACTTACAGACTAAATAAATAAAACTATTACTACCATGCAATAATATGTGTGGTAGTAGTGTGTTGCAATAGTAAAGAACATCCCTAACTATTGCACAACACATATGAATCAAAGATGCCTCAATGAAGGAGAATTAATGTTTTCTGTATTGGTTACAGTTTCTACCAATACTGAGAAAACATTATATTGCATAACTACTTTTTTTTTTTTTTTTGGCTATTACACAGTTATAGTTGCTAGTTTGTTTTACCATGTACAAATGATCAGTGGATTATATATACTTTATACAGCAACTTTTCAGGAACATCTACAGCAAATTCCCATATGTCCCCTGTCAGCAGAATTTTTTAGAGAGGTGTTCATTTGGATGCCAGTGAAAAAAAAGGTAGAAATGAGTAAACAGCCAGTAAAAACACTAGATACAGTAAGTAGATTTACAGATACGATTTTGCTACTTTTTCAGTGCATATTTTTAGGATCGGATTAACTGCGCATGTGTAGTAACTATTTTTGGAGTCGTAAGTCACCAAATGTGTGTGCGTATATTTACATACTTATTATACACATATCTGTGAATCCGGTCCAGTGATAGTATGCTGGAATCCATTCCAAAGTGACAAGGATTTACTAAGGGGTAAATTTATCAAATACCTGTACTTTACTGTAAAAAGAAAAGTAGAATCGTAGCCCATAGTAACCAATCAGATTCTAGCTGTCATTTTCCCAGTACACTCCTGAAAATGTTACATAAAATCTTATCCATATATCCCTTAATCATGTATATGTGAGTATGATTTTTTCAATAAATAATAACAACTCTCTATATTTTCAAAAACTACCTATCCAAACATACTTATTGGAGGTCCCCAAATAAGAAGCCATGTTTAAAAGTTTAGTCTATTTTGGTAAAAAGTTACCGGATCCTCCCTTTTTATATCCTTTGCGATCGGATCTGCATTTACATTGGGGATTTGCATTTTTAGGGCCTCAGTACTCTCCCCCTCTCTCCCACATTGCAGGTCTTCAAGCATTCACCCAAAATGCACCTGTTCAGGCTAGCCTACCCCTCCTCCACTTAACATCCGCACTGCATCCTTCATCTATCCCTTCTCTTCCTTGCCACTCTCCACCGCTCACTCCAGCAGTCCACTTCCTTCCCTCTCCTTATGTCTTCTGTAAGTTCTTCCCTCCCACATAGTGTGTTAGCTCATGTGAGCAGGACCCTCCATCCTAGTGTTGTTCTTTCCTCCACCACCCCCCCTTCACTTCGTACCCCTCTGCTACTCTTTTACCCCATCCCCACCTGGTGGCTCCCTCTCAACCTCTCACTACACTCTATCCCCTGCTCCCTGATCTTCCATGCTTGACACCTCACATTTTGCCTTGCGTTCTGTGCTGCTTCACTTATTGTATTTTTGTGATATTTTTTTTTTCATATTTCATTTAATATATACTATGCTGTCCATCCCTACCCTGTATGTCTTTACTGTATTTTTTTGTATTTTGTACGGCTCTGCGGACATCTTGTGGCACCTTATAAATAAACGATATTAATAATAATAATAATATTGCATCCGTGTGATTGATCTGCTCGCTTGGGTCGTTTTTATCTGACTGGGGGAATAACAATAAACCTGATCCAGAGATTAAAAATAACAGGAAATAGGTGTTAAATTACACCTGAGCAAAACCAAAGTTTAAACGTAAACTGGTCAATGTCCAGAGGAGGGCTGGGCTGGGGGGCAGGGTGCCATGTGCGCCGTCATCAGCTGTTTTAGGGTCGGCTCTCTGCAGCCCATGGCCGGTCAGCCAACCAGTACGGGGACTTAAGTCCCCACCTGGTCCATGGCCTCATTACAGAACCAGGGCACTGTGAGATTTAAACAGCGCCCTGGTTCCACGGCAACGGCACGCTGGGTGTGATGACGTCACACCCAGCATTAAGAAGATAGTACAGGAAGAAAGACGAGGAGCGGGGAAGACAGGAAAGAGAAGGAGAGAGGAAGATTGAAGAAGAGAAAGGAAGTAATCTAAAGGTAAGTTAGAACAGAGAGAATGTGTGAATGACAGTATTGCACTGTGTGAGTGATAGTATGGGCAGGGTGAGTGATAGTATGGTGGGCAGTGTGTGAGTGTTAGTATGGCAGGCAGTGTGTGAGTGATAGTATGGTGAGCAGTGTGTGAGTGATAGTATAGTGGGCAGTGTGTGAGTGATAGTATGGTGGGCAGTGTGTGAGTGATAGTATGGCAGGCAGTGTGTGAGTGATAGTATGGTGAGCAGTGTGTGAGTGATAGTATAGTGGGCAGTGTGTGAGTGATAGTATGGTGGGCAGTGTGTGAGTGTTAGTATGGCAGGCAGTGTGTGAGTGATAGTATGGTGAGCAGTGTGTGAGTGATAGTATAGTGGGCAGTGTGTGAGTGATAGTATGGTGGGCAGTGTGTGAGTGTTAGTATGGCAGGCAGTGTGTGAGTGATAGTATGGTGAGCAGTGTGTGAGTGATAGTATAGTGGGCAGTGTGTGAGTGATAGTATGGTGGGCAGTGTGTGAGTGTTAGTATGGCAGGCAGTGTGTGAGTGATAGTATGGTGAGCAGTGTGTGAGTGATAGTATAGTGGGCAGTGTGTGAGTGATAGTATGGTGGGCAGTGTGTGAGTGTTAGTATGGCAGGCAGTGTGTGAGTGATAGTATGGTGAGCAGTGTGTGAGTGATAGTATGATGGGCAGTGTGTGAGTGATAGTATGATGGACAGTGTGTGAGTGATAGTATGGTGGGCAGTGTGTGAGTGATAGCATGGTGGGCAGTGTGTGAGTGACAGTATGGTGGGCAGTGTGTGAGTGATAGTATCTAAGATAGTAAATAGAGTTATATTGTAATGACCATTCGCTAATAATAGTAGTTTAATAATAGTGTAATAGTTTGGGCAGGGCAATAATATGGGCAGAGTGATAATATGAGCAGTGTGAAGATATGGGCAGTGAGATAGTATGGACAGTGTGTGAGTGATAATAGAGTTAATTTAGAGTTAAGCTGCGCTAATGCACTGCAGCCACAAAAGGATAGATGAGGACCCTACAGCCTCAAGGTTAACAAGATAAAACAAAAAGGATATCCCTTTGATAGCGCTGTGCAAATTTGCAATAAATAAATAATTTATCTAAACAAACTAATAGAAATGGGGCCAGGTGTGCATAAATGACTATAAAACTGAATAAATGAATAAATCAAAACACTAAAAAACTGTCCTTTTAATAATGCTTCCAAATGCACATATCACTCAATCAGAGCAAACAGCGGGCACGGAGAACTCACTTTTCCATCGGATTCTGTCGATACGGACATTGTACTGCGTTCCAGCCTATGTTATGAGGTTTTAACCTCTTTATGTGTTTTATGTGTCCACAATAAAATGTGATATTAATTTTTTCTCTCTCTCCACATGTTTGCTCTGATTGAGTGATATGGGCATTTTGTAGCATTTTTAAAAGGACAGTTTTTTTTTGTGTTTTGATTTATTCATTTATTCAGTTTTATAGTCATTTATGCACACCTGGCCCCATTTCTATTAGTTTGTTTAGATAAATTATATATTTATTTATTTATTGCAAATTTGCACAGCGCTATCAAAGGGATATCCTTTTTATTTTAGTGTGTGATAGCATGGGCGCTGCATGAGTGATAGCATGGGCTCTGTATGAGTAATAGCATGGGTACTGTGTGATTGTATGGGCAGATTGATGGTATGGGCAGAATAATATCATGGACAGTGTAATAGTATGGGCATTGAGATGGTATGGGCAGTGAGATGGTATGGACTGTGTAATAATATGGGCAGTGTGATGGTATGGGCTGTGTGATTGCTAGTATGGCAGCGTGATAGTGATAAATAAGATGGGCAATGGGATAGATGGTATGGGCAGTGTGAGAGGGGCAGAGCAACTTAATATGTTACATTGTATGACTTACTTAATGTTACATTGTGCGACTTACTTAATGTTACATTGTGTGACTTAATGTTACATTGTGTGACTTAATGTTACATTGTGTGACTTCTTAATGTTACATTGTGGTACTACTTAATGTTACATTGTGGTACTACTTAATGTTACATTGTGTGACTTAATGTATAAATTAGATTGTGCAACTTAATGTTACATTGAGGTTTATTATTTGATACCTTAATTGGCTGTACAATGCGATAGTGAGGCCTCATACATTCTCTGATATAACACAATAGTAATGGCAGGACACATGATGATCAGAAAACTCCTGATAGAAACAAGAAAAATCCATGTTACAATGTGAAGGGCACAAATGAATGTTTTTTGCTTTTGTTTATTATAGACAAATAGTGAACAGCTTTATGTTAAAAGTCTAAGTTATAGTTGAGTTACAAAGTATCACCTCCCAACTCATTCTCTCTGCACATTTTAAATTAGGTTCCCCCTGCAATTCAACGTGATTTTTTTCATGGTGCATTTTTTTTTCCTTTTTTGTTACTTCCAACCAGAGCCAGTGCTAGGGTGTTCTGCGTCCCCCTGCAAACTTTAAATTTGCACCCTCCTGTTTATCAATTTAACATTATAGTTAATAGAGTATAATATCCATGTTAGCGTCATAAAACACAAGTGTCCGAGTCCCTGCTATACAATTCTTACTTCATCCTTAAAAGTGCCACACAATACAGACTATATATCTTAGTGACAGCCATACCATATACATCATTCTAGTGACCGCTATACCATACAGGCCACCATACAATACAGATTGCGTATTCTGAGTCTATAACATTTTTAATTTCCAGAAGAATATATTTAAAACCTAGCAGAAAAATGTTTTGACGGCAATGCAATAAGCAAAAACTTAGTATGCAAAGTATAAGATTAATTTGACCCCCTCCTGAAATATTATGTGGTTTTCATAGGTGTAGCTCTTCATCTGTTTTCCTCTTATTTTCTAACTCTGGATTAGGTCCTTTAGTAATAAGAATAGGGGGATACATCATTCTTTACAATACACAATGTTTTCTATTAAGGAATAATTTAATGACATAAAAACCTGGATTAAATAAGTGATTAATATAATCTATAAATAATAAATACAATATATATAATATCTATAACACTCAACTCTTCAAAATAGATTTTAAAAGAAATGTGCTGACACTGTGACCTTAATACTGTACACTATTAACATACAGCATCACTGGTTGTGTAAATCCTGTCCTATACACCCAGATTCCAGTGTTTGTCACATGCTCTGAGTGACATTACTGATTACAGCCTCCTAATGAGAATGGCTGATAATGTGCAGTGACGTCAAAACCACGCCCATCATGCTGATGGCGCTCCTCCCACTTTGCGGAGTCACAGTTTCCCTGGTGTCTAAGACAGAGTTGGATCCGGCCACGTCACTGCTGCCAGCAGCAAACGGCGCCTACTGTTTCTGCAGCCAATCAGGGGGAGAGAACGCATTGGGGGCGGAACGAGTGTAGGGGAGTGCCCAATGGCTCTATTCGCCGGGGCTGACGGGCACAGAAGGGACCAATAGAAAGAATAAGAATTGCTCTCGTGACGTCAAACACACGGCTTGTGGTCCTTATGTAGGGTCGTTTATGCTGTCCTAGCTACAGACTGAGGAGAAGATTGTCCGCAACATCCAGCAGTGACCGGAGAGCAGCCCAGCAGCGACCATGTGTGGTGAGTACATGTGCCATGCGTAGACCTCTCTATGCTTATACCTGCCCCTGCACCAGGGTCAAATACATATATCTCCCCCCTAGCATGCAGCATCCCCGGAGGACCTGAGACATGCCAATGTCTTCCTCCACAGCTGCTGCATCCGCTGGCAGCATCTTTTCATAAATTCTGTGATGCTCCTTGTACTACATGGTAATCAATAATCACTCCTCCCAGACAATGGCATTAATAGGGCTCACAGACAGGGACATTAATGGGGCTCACACCACCCAGACAATGGCATAATGGGGCAGATACCGAAATTGTTATATGTATGGTTCTAGGACACCTTGTACTCAATAGAATACCTCCTTTCCATTAATGTGTTGGACTTTGATATGTTTAATTAGTGACCTCTTTGATCACTTGTATCTTCATGGTAAGCATATTCCTTATTTTACAAAGTGAGTCTAAAGCTGGGCATGCACTATTATTTATTTATATTTTAGGATTATCTTGCAGATCACATAATAAACAAGCATTTGAAACAGTATCTGATGACTGGTATGTACGCTGTGATCAGACATGATCGTTGCAGCGTACACACTAATCTGATATCTTTACAAACACTTGTTTATCGTGTGCTTGGAACAATAATCGTGAGAAAAACATGTAGTGTGTACTCTGCTTTAAATAGTAGAGATGACTGAAGACTGGAAAAAGATCATTCTCTGTTATGATATGTCACTTTAATGACATGTTAGTGGGCGTGTCTACTTTTTATGATCATCTTAAATTATAAAAAAAGAAAAATGATTACCACAAGTGAGCAGTATATGGATATGCACAATGGGTGGTTTGTATTTTCAGTAGGCTGCTGTAATAGAAATTTATAAAACTTATTTGAATTATTTGCATATATAAAATTGATTAATATTTTAAATCCTTAGAGTTTAGATACTGCAAGTTAATTGACTGGTCAATATAAGGAATATTCCCATGCCAGCATTGAAAGAACAGGGTTGGTGGTCCCACAAATTTTATGTGGCTCTTGTCATCACCATATATTTATGCTCTATGTGCTGTCCAGGAATCCTATGAGGAGTGTATAACATCTGTCTCCTGGGATTAGTTTCTGGTTATGGATCACCTCATTTGTTTGTGGAAGTATTTATGTGGATCTATTGTGGACTGATTCTTATCCAGATCCTGTTACCTAGGATGTGTGATTTGTCACGTTGTTTAACCACATACAGAGACTTCTCTGTTTTACATTCACTGTGCCCTGTAATTCCTAACAAAAATACATTTTCATAGAGAATGATTTCAACTGGATTTTTGTCAAAGATAACAATTTATTCGATTACTGCCCGGTGAATATTTTTTGTTGGAACACTGATAATGTATTTTTTAGCAAAATTTGCAATGGCACCTGTGATTTTAAACTTCTGTTCTAGGGGATTGTTTAATCAGTGCACATCCAGTCTCTTGTAGTATAAAAACTGCAAGACCTTTGTATAAAAATAGCTTTGTTTTCCAGGTGACAAAGGAGGCTGTTGTGATTTTTGTGTGTTTTGTTCATTTTTGGACTGGTTTATAAGAATGGCTACTTGATGACTTCTTTGGACCTTTGGCACAATAACATTGCAAAGTTAAGCTTTTACATGGAAGTTGTTTTGATCATGTAAATGTATGTGTGTCGGAGAATGAAGTGTTAAAAAGTTTTTGGATTTACTTTAGTTGCAACACCAGCATATGAGGGAGTCTAATGGGACAACTTCATTTTAATGTGGAAATGTGTTACTAAAACTTTGCATGGTCAAAAGGAGCTTTTGTTTAAAAGCTGGTACTTGGTTTTAAATATTCGCTTGACACAGTGTTAATCAGAAACCAGGAAGATGTATGAAAATCTTTTATGGCACTAATTTCCCTCATACTCTTGGAGAATGTAATCTGACACTTCTTTGCCAGCCAGATCAATCATCTCCATTCAGCCTTGTTTTCTGCCTTTCATTATACAGGAATGCATATTCTTTCTCTACAGCACATTACATTGTATAAAGATAGTGGAATCTCATTGTGACTTGATGACGGCTAGTGTGCTTCACAAATGACTGATCCATTTTTATAACCTCACATACGCACATTTTATGACCTTTTTATAGTTAATTTTTATTATACACTAGCAATAAAATGTTGTAGCCAACCGAATCTGCATTGTCCGCTTGGATTTCCCCTGAGTTGAATGGGGCGATAGATCTGTATTTTGTGTCCGCACATCTCTTATCAACCATTGGCTTCTTAGCTATTGTCACACTCCAATGTATATTACCTGAGTATAAAGTTTTGGATTTACTAAGCTGCAGGTTTGGAAAAGTGGAGATGTTGCCCTTAGTAACCAATCAGTTTCTAGCTCTCGCATTCCTATTACATACTAGAGAATGTCAGCTAGAATCTGATTGGTTGCTATGGGCAACATCTCCACTTTTCCAAACCTGTATCTTGGTAAATTTGGCCCTTGCAGATGCATATTGGATTAGGTTGAAAAATCTCTGAATGCAGTGTTAGCATGGACCTGCTATATCCACACTTCTGTGCAATTACTCTGTCAATCCACCCTCATCCCTTGCATAGACTTCTGGCAGTAGGACCCTACCTTACGTTTTCCAGCTTGTTGCCAGATAACTTTAGACCAACTCTTGCTCTTGCTAGTTGACAGATCGCATGAAGAGAAATATCATTTAGGAGAGAAAGTCTGAAATAAGTCATTTCTATTGTACAACACGTCAATAAACCAACCATCTTACGACAAAGGTGTTGGAATGCTGACTGTCTGCACAGCGTTTGATATGCATTTGACACACCTGTTGTTGTCCAGGCCTTGCTCTACCAGTTACAACAGAAAGTGTTTCTGTATTCCCCCCCCCATTCACAATATATGCACTGTGCTTATGCATTATATGCCTTTGTATGTAATATATTAAATGCATGTGATAATTAAATGGAGTCCCAGGCCATTCAAAATATACAACATAATACCATGTAATGTACAGTGTGAAGAAAGTCACACTGTACATTACAGACTAAACATGACTAAGCTCCTCATGTATTATTAATATAATATATATCTTCATATACACACTAGTAGACGATTAACCGGAAGAGTAGTTTTTGATAATGGGCCACAATGTGAGTAATTCTAGAGAGCCATGGGGTAATAGTGATAAAATGGACAACATTACTTGGAACATTGCCCTATCTTCATGCTGGCTCGTGGAGACTAAAGTGCAATGTAACCAAGTACGGAAACCTTAATCATTCAACGTATGCTCCAGGTTTGATGTATACACAATGTATGCTAATTTTCCATAACAATTTATGTTTAATCTTCTATCCATTAACTGATGGAACTAGCTGAATATCATTCTGGATCAACATGTTTTATTGCTATGGGCTCCTAGGTGTGAAATGTATTTGCACGCCAAAGTTTTGCTCCTCTTCTGTACTTTTGCTGTTTCTTTTCCACATTGTACATGCGCAGAGCTTCCTACTGCTGGACACTATGTATGAGCATCCTTAGCATAGGAAATATAAATCCTACAATATTGTTTGCTTTGTCACATGAAAACATGTATTTGTGTGTGTGTGTGTGTGTGTGTGTGTGTGTGTGTGTGTGTGTGTGTTTTTCTCTGTGAGATTCTTTTAGCTGTTGAATTAACCTCCATCTACATTATTTGCATAGACTGTCAGATTTAGACTAGTGAATTAAGTTCTTCTTGTACGTTTGCCTTGGAATAAGCGTTGAAATGTTCCACTGTAAAAGCAACTTTGTCATTTGTAATACCCAGGATCTTGGATTTTATCTACTGAATAGAGTTTTAGTGTGCAATGTGAAAGTGAACAGGCTGAGCCTGGCACGCTTCCATACTCTCCATAAAGATTACTTTTCAGATCTTGTGCTCAGTACTAAATTTATTGGAAACCACAGCTCCCACCATTGGAGCAAACACAGCTCCTCATATCTGCACTCTGGCAGAATAACTTCTTAGATTGCATCATAAAGCCAAAAGCAGTGGTTCCCAAATTTTGTGTGTGTGTGTATATATGTATATATGTGTATGTATATATAAAAAATATATATATAT
>WWET01003549.1:20436-30855 GCA_011038615.1 Limnodynastes dumerilii | reverse complement strand
ATTAATTTTCCCCCCCCCCCCCAGGATTTACCCAGGTGTATCCTTAAACCTGTTCTCTTACTTTGAATCCTGGTTTTGTTTGTTTTTCTGCAAACAGATTGGCAGTAGATGGTTTTCTGTTCACACGATTTAGAGCTGACCCTCTCCAAGAAGACTCTTGTGAAAGTTATTCTCTTGGCGTTCCATAACGCACAGGAATATGATAAAAACCCTCTCTCCCCTTGGCCTCTGTAGCATGTTTTCTTTTGTTTGAAATCTGATGCTTTGCTCAGGAAAATTCATATGACTACCTAGGGGGCTGAGATGGCCAGCCTCCTGGGGCCAAAGCCTATTTATAGTTACCAGGGTAACTAAACATGACCAAGTCTCCGCACCCACTTTCCCTCTAATACATAAACAGGCCAACAGTGACCCTGTAGAATGAGATCAGCAGACGCTGTAAGTCTTTGTATTATATTTCTGTTATCTCCTTCAATAAGAGTTAAAACCAGCGTAAGCTCCATACGTGGAGGTTTAATAGAAATATGATGGCAAAGTCACTCTTAACGACGTGAAACTGAACACTTTGTGATCCTTGTGCCAGAGAGGTTCTCCAACAAAAACAGTTTCAGGAAAATGTCCTTTATTCGCATACCCCCCCACCACCGTCCCCCCGGGCTCCTTCTCCAAAAAGCTCAAGAGCCTGTTTGAGGATTTTGTAACAATCTGCATTTAGGTAAAGTAACTGCTAGAGAAACTGGAAGTATGCCTGGTGATAAGCTCAGATGGAAAATCCAATAGCCATGGACCCTTTTTTAATTGAATTTACTTTAAATAGAATTAGAATAAGAAATATATATTTTTTTTTCCTTGTGTGTTTTTGACTATATTCCTCTTTTAATGTGATAATCCATTTTTCTGCTCATTTCCTCTTTGTAATGTACACGCCAGCTGTCTCTACTACCCCCCTGCAAGTGGTCCTTTCCTCTCAACACAAATTAATGATCCCGATTGCTAGTAATTAAACATCTTAGTCGTGGTTACTTTCAACTTTTCCTCACATTATCCCTAAAGGAAAAAATTATGCCCCCCACACCGTTAGAAAATCTTTTTTTTTTTTTTTTTGCATTAAAGAAAATATATGTTTGACACATGTATTTATCCCCCCTCGCAAGAGCCGTAACCTATATGTAACCCTGTCCCTGTCTTTCCATTCTTCTTTCTCTGGTTGTCTCCTGGGAGATTAAAATAGCAGATCTTTTCACTCCGTTAAATTAGAAACATTCTGCGTTAAAAAGCTGTGTACAGGAATGATAATCATCTATGGATTGAATCCTTTGGCTGAGGGGTGAACGCCTCGTGACTTACCTGGTACTCTCTTATTCATTTTCACCTCCCAGAGCAGGAGAACATGGATCTAGATATTGAGTTTGAAATTCATCTGGGTATTGCACACACCCGTTGGGCCACTCATGGAGAACCCAGCCCTACCAACAGTCACCCACAACGCTCTGACAAAAACAATGGTATGTTACCTCTGTGTATATATTCTGTCATTTTATACTATGTTTGAATCTTACCAAAACATTATCTTTAGAAAATGATTAACTATGCAGTGTGTAAAATGTATTTATATTTTATAGCAGTGCCCTCTTGTACATTGTAGTATATTTCTGTACAAGGATTTACTACTTCCAGACATGCTACTTTCCTCCTCGTTTCTTCCTGGTATCAATTACAAGAAAAGCCTCCCAGTAGGGGGTACCATATGTGCAAGGGGGTAAATGTATAGTAAGAGCACATTATTCATTCTGTTGATTGCATATGCAATAGTTGGTTTGTAAAGGGGGGGTCACCAAAATAATAGAGAGGAATTTGTGGTTCTAAGGCCGTACAGGAAGCGTGGAGATATATTAAGTTGTCATGTTTTAGGTTTGTGTGTGTACTGAACATGTGGTCTCAAGATTGTCTAGCAGCAGGAAATAATGTCACATTTCTCCCCTCTTCTAGAGTTCATCGTTATTCACAATGGCATAATCACCAACTATAAAGACCTGAAGAAGTTCTTGGTGAGTGACTTTCTGTAAAGGGGTGATTGGAGGCAAAGCATTTTTATTCTGTCACATACAATATTTCATCTTTGATGTGCACTAAACAGTACATGATGGCATCCCGGCAGAAGCTGGGAGGGGCATCTGTTACATACATACAGCAGCTATAGTTAAATAGCAGTTTTCTTAAATCATGGAACGTGGGGAATTTTTCTAGGCCCAAAGGCTGGGTTTTGTCTTTAAGAAAAAGTTGTCCTTGCAACACGGAGTCCAGGTGCCCCTGGGGAATTGTGGCACTAGAGTCACAAAATGAGTAAAGTTGACTAGTAGGTGCTGTTATATTTCTATATAGAGCTCTGGGATGGGGCCTAGAGCCAAGATGTCTCTGCATATTACCCAGACTTGCCTTTTTCTCTGAGATCTTGTGCCAGGAACACGCAAAGGTCTCTCATAGGTCTCCTATGGTTGATAGTGAGAGCCATTTTGGCCAACCCAGAGTTATGGACCTCATCATAAGTATACTCCACATTTGTGAGTTTCTATCTAATTTTGACTGCCTACTCATTAAAATAATATCCCTTTAATTGATGGACCCTGCCTCTGTGGCCTGTGATAGACCAGCATGGGAGCTCAGGTCATGCTGAATATGGAATTTTCATGTTTAACTGAGCAGCTGTTGGCAATAATGCTAATAAATACCCTGTTGATGAGTGGCTGTTTGGACAAGAAGTTAAGTAATATCTTCTCAGTGGCATAACACAGTGGTATAAAGCAGTGCCCTGGAATGTGGTGTAACTCTTTTTCATGTGTTTTCTGTTTGCAGGAGAGTAAAGGCTATGAGTTTGAGTCGGAGACTGACACAGAAACTATTGCTAAGCTTGTGAAGTACATGTTTGACAACCGGGAGAACAATGACATCAGCTTTGCCACTCTTGTAGAGAGGGTTATCCAGCAGTTGGTGAGCACATTCTTTACCAGCATTCTCTAAGAGTTTAATTCTTATGCATGAAACCTGTGTATTGACCCAATGCAGACTTCTACAAAAGGGGCCCTTTTCATTCACTAAGATCTGAAACTGCCTGCATTTTGCGTCTGTACTCTTCGCATTAACAGCCTGTATCTGGACCCAGAGCTCTGTACTGGGTGCGTTTCCAGTGACAGGAAGGGGTGGGATGCTGACAAAGTTTCTGCTATGTGGAAGAGGGCAGAGTATTTAGAGTACGATGATGGTGTGATAGGCATCATGGGACGTACGATGGGATCGTATATCCATGTGGCCGATCTGCCTGGGAGCCAGGACTCGGCGGGGATCCAATAGGTTGTATATTCTTCTCATTATACCATAAGTGTGGTTGGTCAGTGCGTCAGAACTGTATTAATGCATTATTGGAAAGTAAATCCAACGTCTGTATGTTTGTTTATTTTAAACTTGTTCCTTATGCTTTATCTGACAGGAAGGAGCTTTCGCTCTGGTATTTAAGAGTGTACATTTCCCAGGCCAGGCTGTCGGAACCAGGTAATTTTATCTTCTTGATGGAGAACATTATTTAAGCTGCCTATGTTGCTGTTAATGTTTTAAACTGGTCTTTTCGTGTTTTGTAGGAGAGGAAGCCCACTTCTTATGGGTGTATTGAGTGAACACAAACTATCCACGGATCACATTCCCATCCTGTACCGCTCAGGTAACTAAAGGCTGATGAGATCAGTCTATCAACTCACTAAGGGCTAGTAATATTACTAACACATTAAATAAAATTGCAAGCAGCATCATTAACATGGCTGCCTCCCTGGATGCACAGAAATTCTTGGTTATAATTTGGCAGCTATTGAAGGTAACCGTGGGTGTGTGTTTTTGTTTCTTGTTTGTTTTATTAGTTTATAATGATATAAATTATGTGTCTAAATTATTGCCAGTTGCAAACTGGTAACATTTAATTACCGTTATAATTGGCTCTCTGTTGGTTGCATCTTCTGTTTGGTCTCTTCCTGTCATGTGTGATGCCTGTACATACCAAGGTTCTCCTGACCGACGTATGTGACCGTATGCATTTCAGAGTCCTGTGATGCATAGTTTGCCTTTGTCTCGGATGTGTTGTCTGATTTGAGCTGTTGCATTTTCTTATTGTGTTTTCAGTGTCACAAAGCATCGATTATCCTCTAGAGGGACTGTCCATTGTAATTGATGAAGGTGCCTTGCCCAGCCTCGTATTCTGTTATTCCTTCTCCTTAAAAAAACAAAGAGTCTATATTTATATTATCCATTCAGGTTTCTGGTACTGTTTTCCATGAAATAGGGACTAGGAAATTGCACTGGGGTGTGCTTATAAAACCATCAAACCTTCTAGGAACATACTTCATAAAGCACTCGGGAATGTTTTATACACACATTTAGACCTTCTATATTTTAATCTATACAATTTTATTTGTCCAGCAAGATGAAACCAGCTGCTTGTTTTGTAACCCCCTAGTAATCTTGTGCATCAGTGTACCTGTATGTTCTCGGAATAGTATACAAGGAATGTGCCCTTTAGTCTGGTGAACATAGATACCACCCCAATCTCTACACTAGATGGCACAATTTCTCCACAATATTTTCTTGCATTTTAATTAGTTGGCAAGCTGGAAACAATATTAATCCTAAAATATTAAATACACTTCCTGCAACGTTGCTTATAGTGTCGAGTCTGCCTGTTGCAGTCAATCTTGGCAGCTGACTTGGGATTTACGTTTTAATTAGATTTCTGAAGCGGCTTCAGAGAAGACCTTTCCTTCATTTCATACACTGATCCATTAGAGAAAATGGTTCCATGTGCGGAGAGGCAGATATCACAATCCACAAGGGAGATGTGCACACCTCATGCTAACACACTACACAGTACAGGGGAAACCGTACCAGAAAGGACTTAACCTCTTCTATCCATTTCGGGGCATGTACAACTTGGATGTAATGTTTTCTCTTTTACTGCTTACGTTTTAGGATATTTATGCACTTGCTAAATTAAGAGAATGAATATTCATTGGGAACTAATCATATTACTCTACCAACTGCAAGCCTGTTTTCACTGCTTTTCATTTTGCAATTCTTATGTTGTGGTACAGGGCAGCTGAGCAGCTTTGTTTCCTGTTAGTGTAATTCTAGGAACACTTTCATTTCACCTTCATTAGGTATGGCAGTGCCTTACACAGAGGGGACTTCCAGGAAGACGCCTACACAGGCCAGTGTTACATCTCGTACTGACAAAAGCCAGAACACAGAGCCGTACACTATTACTCCTCATAGCCAGACACTCACTAGAGTCCCAAAACCTCCATTCCTATTCCTCTTCCCAGCAATAATCCATAGTCCTTTCTTTAAGTATTATTATTACTATTATTTAATTTAGCTAGCTTTGGAGCAGATCCAGACTTTCAATCGTAGCGATTGGAAGATGCCTTTTTTTCATAAGTCTGGATCCAGTCCATTATTACTTTTAATATTATTAATAATATATATGTACTTTTATATAATATCATTATTTTAATTACTGTTCTTGTATTTATATTTTAAATAAATTTGTATTCTATATCATACAAGTTTATTTTGTTTAATAAATAATATAAATATGAAAATAAAATAATGATCGTAAAATCTTAATCTTAAAAATACCACCATATTATTTTATAACCATAATAATGGACCTGATCCAGATCTAAGTGTGATTCCCGTAAGCACAGAGTTGCTAAAGTCCACACGCTAGAGGTTAAAGCACTCATATGACACTCTCTTTTGACATGCAGACTTTAGGTAATTTCTATGTCCATGACCATGACTTAACTTCTCTGCAAGCATAGGCTGACGTGTGGACGGTAGTGCCTATTTTGTGTATATCCTGTCTTGCGGAGAAATGACATGCCCTGACGGTCAGACTTTTGTGAAATAGCGTTCCGTACACAAAGAGATCCGCAGCGGAAAGTCTATCATGCGCATTCTCTGTTCTTTTTGGCCCAACTTACACAAACCACTTGCGTTAATTCGCTAACCTTAGTTCAGGATCAGGTCTAATGTTAGTATGATGATAGAAAGGCTTTTTGACTGTCCATGGATAGACTTTCTGGACACTTTTTTTTTTTGTTTGTTTGTTTTTTTGTTCTTCTTCTTCATATGCTCAGATGTATTGGTAGGAAGTCAGCCTTCATCCTTGTGTAGAACATCCAGTTCTTGGCCTTTGCCACAACATAACCATCTGAATGCTTGAAACCTTTTCAGAACTGAACTCTGCTTTGTTCTGCCGCAAACTGTATCTACTCTGGTCTGCCTGAAATTTGTCTTATCCGCCCACTTCTACAGAATCTCTACAAACACTAACAAGAAGATACTTTTTTTTCTCCATTCCTACAGGCTTAGAGAAGAAAGGGGGCTGCTCACTGCCCAGAGTGGACAGCACAACCTGCCTGTTCCCAGTGGAAGAGAAAGCGGTGGAATATTTCTTTGCATCTGATGCAAGGTGAGAAAATAAACAATACCACACAGCCCTGCATTACATACACTTGCCTTGAGTTATATATTCAAAATAAATGGTCCTTTTCCAATTTTTATTAACCGTTTTTTTTGTATAGCTCTACTGGATGGGTACGAGGGTCCTGCACGCAGACTTACAGTTTTTTTAGGATCGAATGGGTGAGGGCTGCCTTAAGCCCAAGGGAGATTAAACTCCCTTGATATGTTTGTCAGTTGTGCAGCTCCAAGAAGTTGTGAGGAAGGAGATGGAATGTTCCTCACATATCTCCATAAAAGCTGAAGCTTCTTGGTGGAGGTCCTTCTTCATCTGGGTTTTTGCGCACCCTCCTTCCTCTCCCTATGTTGTTGGATTGCTCAGATGGGGCATTGTGGTTCCAGATTGGTGAAAAGCTTTAGCATTTTAGCAGTGCTTAGGCCATGCCGAGGGCGCTCCCGGCAGTGACTCAGTCGAGTAATGTGTGTGTCCGTGCACGTTTTGAGTCTTGTCGGGTCAGACAAGCTCCGCGGCTTGTTTTTGTAATCATTGGGTGGAGTGCTGAGGCCATTGAGACAGGTTTTTGTCATTGTTGTTATTCCATCCATGTATACTGCTTTACTTGCTTAGCTGTTCTGTGGCCCCCAGCAAATTTAAATGAAATTAACTATCAAATGAAACATCATTTCCCCCTTAATTAGTTGAATAAAACCAAAATCTTAGACATTACTACTTGTGTCGTGTCAGATGTCTCTGTGCGTTGGTTGGTAAAGGAGGTTTGCACATATTGCAAAGACATCAAACATGGGAAGTACATAAGGGGTAGTACTGTGTATCACACAATGGACCAATTAGGTTAGTAACAGTAACACAGGCTGCGCTTCTAATTCAATATATGAAATGTGTGCAAGTGTATATATAAATGTAGAGGTGCAGCCAAGGACCAAAGTGACCACTGTGTAACTACAAGAAACAAAAGAGAGGTCCGGAGCTCCAAACAAGCATTATATAACACTATGTGTCAGCACATGCATAAAAAGGAGGTTTAGTTCATAATATAGCTATGATGGGTTAAGCTCACATGGTATGTATGGTAAAAGTGGTCAGTGTTCTGTATGATCCAGTCACACATCAAGACTGAGGGTTATTCCTTCACTGACTTTTAAATAATAGACTCTGATTGTTCATAGACTAGAATTAGAGGACTAATGACTGAGAAAACACTAGACATTGTTCCCGCCTCCCAACTTCATTCTATGAGAGCTTGGGACATCATATAGTGATGATTGGCTACTGAATAAAATGAACCCTAGTCTATATTAGGAATTTTACACTGTGCTGCAATGGGGCAAGGACGGATGTAAATAGTTAATTAAACATCTAGTTATTTATTTATTTTTATTGTCAAGTTTGCGCCATAAACTTCAAATATTACACATTATGTAACAAGATTATGACTAGAAATAGATAAATAAAAGAGAGAAAACCCAATGTTGCAGCAGTTTGATCATTACAATAACATATCCAAGTTCGGTTTACATCCTAAACATCTTAAAATACTACGTTATAGTGACCGCTATAGAAAAGCCTGGTAAATAAGTAAATAAATTGGATAAAAGCATTTTCTAGGCTATTTTGTTTATTTGGTAATTCTGTCCTTTTTTTATGTATTACACTTTAATCTGGATGCTAGTAGGCTGTTTATTCTGATTATCATGTAATGTGTGGCCAGATTTAGTATCCTCTTATGACATGTATGTAGTTCTAGTAGTGCATAGTATATATATGTATAGTACATGTATTGCAAGTGCTTCTTGACAGCTGCCATATAAAATCTGCCCTTGGAATCTAAAGCCGTGTAACCATTTCTTGTCCAGTGCTGTGATCGAACACACCAACAGAGTCATCTACCTAGAAGATGACGATGTGGCAGCTGTGGTGGATGGACGTCTTTCTATCCATCGCATCAAGAGAAGTGCAGGAGATCACCCGGCGCGTGCCATTCAGACCTTGCAGATGGAGCTGCAGCAGATAATGAAGGGTGAGTGTCAGGACAGCACTTCCTCAGTGGCTGTAGAGATCCCTGTACCCATAAAGCTTTGCATTGTAAATTCCTTAGAATGTCGCAGGATATATACTGAGTGGAGACACAGGCTACAGTAATAGGTGAACCAGTTGTACAAAAAAGTACTGGGACAAATGGGGCAGTATAGTGTCTCAGTCTTGTGTCTTACAACGCTGAGGTAATGAGTTTGGTTCGTGGGCTAAGCCTTATCTGTATGGAGTTTGTATGTTCTCCCTATATCTGCATGGGTTTCCTCCAGGTGCTCCCACACTCCAAAGCATGCTGTTAGGTTTATTGGCTGCTGACTAAATTAACCCTAGTGTGTGTGTCTGTGTGTGTGTGTGTTAGGGAACTTAAAATGTGGGTCAGAAACTGATGTGAATGTGAAATCTTTGTTGTGCTATATAAATAAGCGTTAATGATCGCAAATGCAGAGATCTTACATGCCCAATACGCCTGGTTTAATAAAACATGTAAAAGTACCTGACACAGGGTAATATCATGTTTCCTTTACATAGCGTGGGACATGCAGCGCATGTGATGCAGTATATCTGATATTGCATTTATTTCTTCTTTCTGCTTTTCATGCCAGTGCAGTGCCTCTTAATAATGTGTGGCAGTGGTATAGTCTGGGCCATACAGATATAATAAAAAAACTAAGGGAATAAAGTAATCTTCATTGAAACCTTTGAAATATGCAAAGATAATGTCTAATGGGGCTAAGGATGGGTAGGAAGGGTGATTGTTCTCATAAGGTGCAGCATAAATGTCTCTGAGGCACAATCAAAACAGGGTGTAAGAGGAGGAGAATAGGAGGTATGTGTCATAGGGCAGATGAAGTAGGGGTGTATTTATACGAAAAGGTGAGTGAGGAGGGGCAGAGACAGAAGAGGTTATAAGAGCTCCCATCTGTGGTGACTGCTTGTGTCACTTCATCACTACATCTTGTCATTATCTCTTGGGCGGCAGGTAACTTCAGCTCATTCATGCAGAAGGAAATATTTGAGCAGCCGGAGTCTGTGGTCAACACCATGAGAGGACGAGTCAACTTTGATGACTTGACAGGTAATAATTGCTGATTTGTTGTCTCGGGGAATAGTCTATGTCATGTGTACACCTGGTAAAACTTCTTTTACCCTTCAGTGGGAAATCTGGTCACCTGCGAGTGACCTTTAAAATGTGTGGCTTCCAGCCCGACTGGTTTGTAAATACACATTCACCCTGTGTGTCTCTGCTTTGCTGCTATTAGTAGAATGAACTTGAATTTATTTAATGTTTGACAGTGATTTTGGGAGGTTTGAAGGATCATCTCAAAGAAATCCAGAGGTGTAGACGACTAATCCTCATTGCCTGCGGGACTAGTTATCATGCAGGAGTTGCTGTAAGTATTTTCTATCCTTAGAATCCTAAGGCAAAGTGTGTCAGTGATGTAGCCTATGCTATAGTGTCCACCATTTATTCCTGCACACAACACACATTCAGTCTAGTGGCACACTTTGGATTTCCAGAGTTAAATAGCCTATTTTGTCATGTTATATTTAAGCATAACTTTGCTTTGGTTCCCTGAAAATATTCAATGTTGGCAGGAAGATGGATTTTTGTGGTCTCTTCAACATTTGTTAATTATTTCAGTTCAGTTCTTCTCTCACTGTTTAGGGCACATTTATGCAACAATTGAAATTTAATAAGATATATTTTTTTATTCAGTTTTTTTAAATTTAATGTAAGAAATAAAGCATAATTTTCCAATACAGTATATTGTTTACCAAAAAACGGTCAATGAAATAAATTACATTAACATAGTATTGTATTACCAGCATGAAAATAATTAAATACGTTGTGTGTGTATATG
>WWET01003548.1:151622-172017 GCA_011038615.1 Limnodynastes dumerilii | reverse complement strand
TGTCGAACGGAAGGTTTATTTATTAATTTTTTTGACACATGGGCTGCGGCGGCGGGGCAGCCGGGGGAAGGGGTTAATTTTTTAATATACTGCTGTTTTTTGTTTTTTTTTTTACTGTTTTTTTAAAGCTCCGGTAAGCTGCCTCTACGATTCCACCAGCTCTGAGCTGGTGGAATCGTAAGGCTATTTCCGCATGCAAGCGGACTCGTGTGCAGGGAATATTTAAATGAGAAAACCGAACATTTTCTCATTTAAATATCCTGGCACACCCCCTTTGCAGTCGGAATCGGATGCGGGTGGATACCATAAAATCCGCCAGCAATCCGACTTCCTTCCGCATGTAGCGCATGCGCAGACCTTTCAAAAAGCATCGCATCCGTGTGAAAATCACACGGATGCGAGACTCTGAATCAGCCCCATCATGAGGAGTGAGGACCTCTTTTCTTAAGGAGTTAAGAAGTGGTTTATTACACGCATGAAGACCAAGATGTATACTCTCTTATATACAGTGTTATAGTGTTATACCATTACACCTTTTTTCCTCCAGTGTTGTATCTATCAACCCAACAGGGAGATTTTTTGGCACACAAAGATCACATATTACACTATGGTGATTTCCTTTTTTGGGATCGGAATACTTTTAACCAATTTTTGTATCATCTGTTGTGTTACTTATTTATCTACATTGGGAAAGAGCATTATCTGAATGAGTATTAAAAGGACCTTCCCAGAGAAAGCTTATATATACACAAATGCAAGACGCATAAGTGTGTTTTTTGGGGTTTTTTTTTGTCATACATAAATGATAACATATTACACTATTTTGATGTCTTTTTTTGGGGGGGAGGGGTTCAGAATACTATTTAAATAACAAAAATAAAAAACAAATTGTGGAAAAAGATTTCCACTGTTAATAGCGCTAGCAGGTAAGTATATTAATGAATCAATGGAATATTAAACAGGATGTACTGAATGTACACAGAAAATAATGGGATATAGAAATCAGAAACAATTTATTAACTAATACAATGATAAAAGCAATTAAAAATAAATAGATCACAATATATGTAATAAATGATGTATAACACCTAATCACAAAGGCTAGTGAAATTATGCAAATCGATTCAAAACTTAGTATAAGAAAAAACGATACTGCAGTATCCAATATGCATAAAAAGTAGCAAAAATGTATAAGAGTCTAATATATTAATCAGTCTATGACTGCAAGGATGTATTTGAAAATAGTAAAAAACCTATTTTGTGCAAAAATAAATACATGGAGATCTCACGTGTGGACAGATGATAGGGTTTGTTGTATATTCCCGAAGTTGTAATAACGGGTTAAAAGACGTGGTCTCTGGATATAGTACAAAAAAATAAATAAATTAATAAATAAAATAAAGAATTTATTATTTGTCCTCCTGGTAATTATTCTAGTTGCTGAGAACAATGGGTTAATTCTCTAGGCATCTGATTAGCTAATTACCGCACAGATGCGCTGCCTTCATTTAAAAGGAATTTCAAATACAAACAGCTTCACTTGACTCTATCCGTGGATTGATAAAGTTCTGAATCTAGAACGAAACGGGTTGCCAAGAGTATTTCATCTCAATATATGAACACCTATCACTGGTTTATGACTTGATGATTTAACTTTTTGCTATAATAATCCCCACATTTACCATCACGGCATATATGAACTTTAAATTTTTATTGACTATCTGCATGTGGTTCATTCCACCCGGACACACCATCTCCTAAGACGATCTACCATCACAGCCCGTGGAGGGAAGCTCCGGTATTTACCTCCTGTAACAGGCTCTGGGATCCTGCAACAGACTCCTTAATATCCTCATTCGGTGGTTATATCCACACATATCCCTTACTAAAATGAGCTAGTTCATCTTAAGCCGTTCTATATCTGGAGACCATGTCTTTTAACCCGTTATTACAACTTCGGGAATCTACAACGGACCCTATCATTTGTCCACACATGTGAGATCTCCATGTATTTATTTTTCCACAAAATAAGTTTTTTTATATTTTCAAATACGTTCTTGCGTGCATAGACTGATTAATATATTAGACTCATACTTTTTTGCTACTTTTTATGCATATTGGATACTGCAGTATCGTTTTTTCTTATACTAAGTTTCGAATCTATTTGCATAATTTTACTAGCCTTTGTGATTAGGTGTTATACATCATTTATTACATATATTGTGATCTATTTATTTTTAATTGCTTTTATCATTGTATTAGTTAATAAACTGTTTCTGATTTCTATATCCGATTGTTTTCTGTGTACATTCAGTACATCCTGTTTAATATTCCATTGATTCATTAATATACTTACCTGCTAGCGCTGTTAACAGTGGAAATCTTTTTCCACAATTAGTTTTATATTTGTTCCCTTTACCATACTTACCTGAGTGTGGACTCTAACAGCTGCTTCCAGGCATATCTACCATTCATATTTTATACAGACCGTAGCGCTGTTATCGGTGCCATATCATTTTTTATATAGCACCTTTATATATATTTTTTTACTATTTAAATAACATCAAGAATATTGAGAAGTTAAACTTTACACTGATAAGGTATTTTATGAACTACACACTTATGAATACTAAACAAGTTTTCCTTTGACGTACAGCTATTTATATACGTTTTATATGTTTGAACAGATATAAGGACTTGAGAAAAAACTTACAATTGAGAGGAACTATACATTATACTAAAGTTTATTTTTATTACTAATCTGTCAATTGCATTTCTTATCTGGTGTCATATTCAGTTCAGGTGCTATTTTTCTATGATATTTACATCCTATATTGGATTTTATATAAGTACAACTCGATCAGCATGCCTGTTTATTTGTTACTATTCCAGAAATCTTAAATTCTTTGCATGTTTGAGAAGTTTGGTAGGAATTCCCATGCTGGTTTACAGGTAGTATCTTGTATAGGAAGGGCTAGAACTGTTGTAACTATTTTCAACAAATTGATTAGTTTGCAACCCATGTACAGAAAGTAAATGTTATTCCTAGACATCGCTCATTGTATAAATAACTGGTTCCAAATAAACAACTACTAAATTTATAATACATAGCAAAATGTAAATAAATAAACCAACCAAAACATCCTGTAATTGGTTTGTAACACAAAAAGGTCCCTGGGATAAAAAATATAAATAAATAAATAAACATTCCAACAATTGATTGCAATATACTGAACCATTTTAAAAATAAAGAAGTGTTGCGCCCCCCAGTCCTACCCTATCACAAGTGCTCCAGGCCATTTCCGATTCTGAAGTAAGGGTGACTGGGAAGATCAGTGAGATGCAAGTAGATCTCTCCATTATCAGCCACGAGCTCCAAAAGGTGAGGAAGCGTCTTGGAGAGGCGGAACATCGAATATCCACTTGAGGATCTAACACATGCGATGAGAGGCCAGTTAGACCAGCTGACGTCCCAAGTTTCTAATTGCAATGCTACTATCACCTATTTTGAAGCCCGTGTATGACGCAACAATGTGTGCTTTGTGGGGTTCCCGGAGAGAGTGGAAGGTCAGGCCCCGGTTGGCTTCCTGGAAGAACTTTTAATCAAGGAATTCAGCAGAGAGGCCTTCACTTCTCAATTTATGATTGAAAGGGCTCATCGTGTATCCCCACAACCCCCTCGTCCTGAAGCTCCTCCGCGTGCACTAATAGCAAGGCTCTTACACTACAAGGATCGTGACAATATCCTCCTTCTGCTCCGCCAACAGGGTCCATTGAAAGTGGACAGTGCACCTATTTCAGCATACCCAGATTTCGCAGCAGAGGTACAGAAGGATAGAGCTCGTTTTCTGGCGGTAAAGCCTATGGGAGTTTGAATTTCCTTATGCAATGCTGGTTTCTTCGCACCTGAAGATTACTGCAAATGGTACGTCGCATTTCTTCAGTTCTCCACAGGAGGCACACGACTGGCTGGACAGAAGAGGAGGGAGATGACGCATTCCTCCACTATAAAAAGTTTTAACAATGTTTAGTCACTGTTTTAGTATTCACATATTAATGCACCTGTAAGCGTTATTTTATTGTCTGGGCTTGTACCTTGCCTTGGCTTCATTCATTGGTGATAATGGGTGAATGCTATTGTTATATTCGCCTTATCTCTACTGTAGCTGAACAATTCTATCAACGTTACTTACTTAATGCTATGCTAATGGGTTCTCTGAGATAATTGGGGTTACCATATTTTGGAGATACCTTCTTATGTTGGGCTTAGATAATCAGCTCTCTAGGTTTGTTTGGTGAGTTGTTCTTTTGCTCTCTAAGGTTGTTAGATTGAGCGAAGTATGTTCGGGACAAGGTATTACTTAGGTTTGGGAGATAAAACAGGGTGGGGTGGGGGGGGAAAGGAGGGGTTATGTTTTTCAGTTGTAGGGGAGCCTTGATTCTACTATATAATAGGATAAAAACTATGTTTTTGAATGCTACTGCTAATTGCTCAATACATGATACACATGATGCAGTTCCTTATGTTTCTCTATCATACAATATGTCTCACTCTTTAAAAAAAAAAATCATGGAACACAAGGGGCTTGAACGATAAGGTCAAACGCTCTCTGGTTCAGACCGAAGTTCGGAAACCTAGAGCGGATGTTGTTTGCCTGGTTGAGACCCACGTGGACGTTTATTAGCACTTAAAAAAAAGGTGGGTGGGGTGGGCACATCACTCCGTACATACTATTAATTCTAGGGAGTCCGTCTGTGCTTATTAGTAAACATGTTACATTTCTACTGGAAGGTATCCAAACTGACCCCAATGGAGATATGTGTTCCTTAGAGGTAAGATAGATTTGGCACCCATCCTTATATTGGCATTGTATGTCCATCCCCCATTTAATACTGATGTCCCTAACAAAGCAGCAGAGTTTATGGCTGACTCCCCTGGTACCCCCACTGTCTGCATGGGTGACTTTAATAATGTTTTAGATAGGGAGTTGGATCGCTGGAGAGAATACTCAGTCTTAGGCCCATCTGCTAAGTTTATGTCCACCATCGGCCTGTCAGACACCTGGAGATTGAGAAACCCAGAAAAGCACTTGTTTTCAAGTCAGTCTACCTCCTTTTGCGCCTTCTCCAGGATTGACTATATTTTTACTTCTGCTTCTCTTGTCCCTCATGTGGAACCCATTTAATACATCCCTAAAGGGATATCAGACCAGTACTTATGTCTCTGATCCTAGGGGAAAATAATAACCTTAGATTCTGGAGATTCAACCCATATTGGCTAGTTCTGATGGGCTCTGGCTTGGACTTAGTGGTGGAATGGGAGGGCTTTTTGGAGAACACAAATCCTAATATACTCAATGATGCTTTTAAAACAGTGGTCAGAAGATCCCTTATTGCTAGCATGGATAGAAAGAAATTTTTTTTTATGAGTCCTTGGAAAGTGAATGTGGGTTAAGAGAGACAGAATACATAAGAACCCACAGTGAAGCTGATAGAATAAGTTGGTTGAGAGCCCAGAGAGAATGGATGGACTTTGTATATGCAAAGTCTAAATGAAGACTTTTGTTTAATAACCATATATCATATTCCCAGACGGATATGGGAGGGGCTTACCTTGCACACTTGGCTAGAGATGACCAAGAGATTATATACATCCCAGTAATCTTAGATAGCCAGCAGGTTAAACATTACAGAGCCCCTGAAATTGCCAAGATATTTCTAGATTATGTTCAGTCTGTATACTCTACTAAAGTCAGCTACACTGTTAATGAGCTGCAGCATTATCTCGACTTTGTGACATTTTCTAAACTGATGGTGGATGCTGTGGAGATATTGGAGGCCCCCTTTTCCCCATAGGAGTTAGAGGCAGTGATTAGTTCTATGCATAGAAGACCTCCCTGTTGAAATGTACAAAAAATGTAAAGTCTTCTTTATCACTAAATTGTTGGACACATACAAAGCCCTATATGAATTTGGATCCCTTCCAAACTCCATGTCAGAGGCTCTCATTGTTGTCATATATAAACCTGGCAAAGATCCCCTTCTCCCTGACTCGTATAGACGCATTTCTTTATTATCCTCAGACATTAAAATCCTGACAAAAATACTCTCTTGTATACAATATACAAGGTCATTACCTCAATTGTACACTCTGATCAAACCGGCTTTATGCCAGGAAAGTCCACACTGACTAACCTCCATCATTTATATACTCAGCTACAGGTGCCTCATGAAAGTGGGGAGGAGGCTGCGGTGGTGTCTTTTGACGCCGCCAAGGCCTTCAGCTCGGTGGAGCGGGGCTACCGCTGGGAAGTTCTTGTAAGGTTTGGATTTGGTTCCGTTTTCATTAATTGGGTACATTTGTTATATTCTCCTCCTGCAGCTAGGGTTTGTATTAATGGCTGTACTACATGGCCATTTCAGCTGGGCAGGGGCACAAGTCAGAGGTGTCCACTCTCACCGACACTCTTTGCCCTCGCCATTGAACTTCTGGCATGCCTCACCCGTTTAAATCCTAAAATATTAGGCCTCTCGTCTAGCGGAGGGGTTGATAAAATAGCACTATATGCTGATGACATGCTATTGTTCTTGGCGGGGGTTGGGGAGTCTATGCCCTCGGTCCCGGAAGTAGTGGAGCTCTTTGGGAAATTTTCTGGGTTGAAAATATATTGGGGAAAATCTAGTTTGTTTACACTACAGGAGCTCTCCTCTGAGTCTGTCCCTGTCTCTTACTATGAGATTCAAGTATCTTGGGGTATAGATCACTCTAGATGCGGCTGACTTTATTACGCAAAATTTAGACTCCATCATACAATGGTTAAAGGATAGAGTACATGCATGGAGAAAGGTTCCTTTGAGCCACACAGGGAGAATCAATTTAATAAAAATGACAGTTCTGCCCAAATTCTTGTATATTCTCCAGCATTCCCCGGTGTTAATCCCTAAATCCTATTTTCGCTACCTAAATACTCATTTATTATCCTTTGTATGGGCTGGTAAGTGCCACAAATTGTCTTACTTTGACCTATGTAGGAATAAACACTCCGGTGGCCTTGCTTTCTCTAATTTGTGGGCTTACTACTTGGCATCACAGCTCTCGCATTTAATACTCTCAATGATACTGGTGATGGATTGTTAGGGGATCTGGTGCACTCCTCTGGAGGAGGTGCCCTTTCTCCTCTTCAGTTCCTGTTAGCTGGTAGGTGGCACAGGCAGGGATCCCCACTAGCCTCTCAGGCACTATGGGTGTGAAGGGAGATGAATAATCTTTTAGGTAATCAAATGCTAGATCCAGGTACTCCCCTCTGGATTAACTCTTCCTTGGCAGAACTAAATGGGCTCCTGGGATATCAACTGTGGCACAGAGCTGGGGGTCTCTTTCTTGAACAATTATACTGTCAGGGATCACTGAATACTTTTGCTCAGTTAAGGGAAGAATTCCAGCTGAACAATGTTCTTTTCTATAGATACCTACAGCTCAGACACACTCTGAATGCACAGTTCTGGGGTCTGGCTCCCCCGCTTCAACCCTCCCCAACAATAAAACTATTGGGTACAGCAGCCAGAAAGAGGCAAATTTCCTTCCTGTATACCCATATCAGGTCTTTTGCTCATCAGGATAACCTTTTGGCTTTGAGGAAGAAATGGGAGATAGACATGGGTTCATTCCTTGATGAGGAGTGGTTGTAGGCTATAATGAGTGCTGATGCAGCCACCTCCTTTGTGAGATACAAACAAATAAAGGTGTTTGTCTTACACATATCATACCTGACCCCTGTGAGTTTGTTTGGGATGGGCCTGAGAGGTAACTCACATTGTCCAAGGTGTGATGCACATGATGCGGACTTCTGGCATTTAGTGTGAGCATGCTCAGGTGTGCAAAAGTTCTATACCAAGGCCTGGAATACTACATGTTTTACAATAACCCTCCTACCCCCTTTGAACCCAAAGACACTTTTTTTCAAATTAATTTGGCGGAAGATCACTCCACAGCGATCTATAGGTACGTCAGTGTGCTTTCTTCACTTGCCTTGGCACTGGCAGCCTATAAATAGACAGCCCACGACTGCCCTTCCTTTCAAAATTGGGTTGGTTTGGTCAATACTACACTAAACCATGAAAAATGTGTACATACCGAATGTAAAACTTTAGATAGATTTTTTTAAAATTTGGACACCCTGGCTAGATTCTCAACACGTTCTTTTCCCTTCGAGGGATGAGGCACATGGGTTTGTTTTGGCTAATGGGGCAAGGGGTTTGGTACTCGGAGATGGGTTCTTCTGACACGCACTCCTCCCTCTTAGTCTCTCCTGGAATGATGTCTGATTCATCACATCCCCGCAAAGGGCAATTTGTGGTGATTACCTGGGACAGATATTCTTATCACTTCCTGGATTGGGTATGGTGAAGCCTGGCTTAAATGTGTATCTATATGGTCTTGGATATCTCAATACATATTCTGTACTATCCAACTTATATTTCACACTTGTTTATTGTGGTATAATACTGTGGTCTGCATAGGTATACCCTTTTTTTAAATTATTATTTTATTTATTTTCCTTACAAATGTTCATGATACTTCACGGTTTTGTATTGCATCATATGTATATGTCTGTACACTTGTTTCCTAAATCTTGTATATAGGGTCTGTTGTACCCCATCTTTCCTTGTTTTAGTCTCCTTTAAGGGTATTAAGATTGTGTGTGGGTGGGTAGTTAGGGGAGGAGGGGGGAAGGGGTTTAGAATGTTTTGTCTTGGATAAAATGTTTATGTTTGAAAATCTATAAATAAAACACAATTAAAAAAATAAGTGTTTTTTCTTTTTGAGAATTGAGAGAAATCCCAGTTATATATGTAAGAATTAAAAGTATAAGTAGCATAGTGTATCTTTAGATAAAAAATAGAGCAGTATTCATTAACCTAATCTGGAATACATAACTCATAAAAAAGAATATTATGAAAACTGGGCTATAATTGGTCACAAAGAAGCCCTAGCCAAAACAATAATAGATCATTTTCTAAAAGGAATCTCCATACACATATTCACATAGGGCTCAATCCAGAGGTTCACTGCCACTGCATTCATTCAGAACCCTATTCACAGCAGTCATGGAGCTCCAGTAGCAAATTACTGAGCAATGCCAAGTTCCATACTCCATTAATCATTTTCCTCCTATGTTCTTTGAAGCGGTTATTCAGTGTGCATGTGGTCCGGTCAACATACTGCAGGCACATTGGGCTGGAATCAGATTTAAGAAGGAGCTTGAAATAGTTACTCCTGGTATAAACCATATTGATTTCAAGGGAAATCAAGTCAATTGTATTCTTTGCATGCAGGGATATATCTTTGAATTGTTTACTGCGCACTGATACTAACCAGCTTTACTTTTACACTGCTATATAGACTTGGGCCGGGTAACATCACCTCTGAACTCTAATACGATTTGCAACAGATGATTTCAAGTCCCTTCTTAAGGATCCAGCCCACTGTGTATAACTAGACTCACAGTTACTATGCTGTTTAATCTCAAATAATCTGCCTGAAGAAAAATAAATAACCAGTATTTCTATGTAGAGGGTGTTTGCAAGTAAAGGTACACTGGGTCTGAACCAGATTTACGTGCGACATACGTGCACATGTAAATCTGATAGTAGGCATGGAGGAGGGGAGTGCATGCCCCATCACTCCCCTCATTCTTACAGAGCCTGGACATTTAAGTGTCCAGAACACTACCTTAAGTAATAAACACACGTGGAAATATGGAACACAGAGGGATTGTCAGATCATGAGTAGCCTTCTGGACTAAGACATGACCTGAAGGTCACCGGTAATCAATTGATCATATTCCTGTTTTTATAGTTCAGTGTGATCTGAAGGAAGTTTCAGATCACAATCCTTGGATCACAGTGCATAAGTGGACTGTTTGGAATGGAGGGCGCATGCGCTCTCCAGATGTTAAGAAAGTTTTGCATATCTCCTATCATACAAACAATAGGAGTTCCGTACGACGGGGTG
Source organism: Limnodynastes dumerilii (assembly GCA_011038615.1). Taxonomy (NCBI): domain Eukaryota; kingdom Metazoa; phylum Chordata; class Amphibia; order Anura; family Limnodynastidae; genus Limnodynastes; species Limnodynastes dumerilii. The sequence continues at coordinate 162,002 of WWET01003548.1, read as the reverse complement.
AATCTTCCCCTACAACCACATACAATTATACAAAGTGACAGCTTATATACACAAGTTAGATTTTAGCAATAAAACAGGTATACATAGAGTTCAGGAGCGCTTCCCCAGTTGTTCAGTTTAAATGTCTTTATGAGGGCTGCCTGAAACGGATGAAGGTATCCACCCTCTTCACAAAAGTAGTAACAGTAAATGGAACTCACGAGGAGTCAATGTTTCTGGCGCTCGCTCACTTGGTGAAGGTAAAGTTTGTGCGTTTAAACAGTAAACAGGATCCTACATGTGGGTCTGTATGCACAGTGTCCCGTGTTGCGGTAGTTCAGAAAGACGGTATAGTTGCAAAAGAAATCTGGAGAGTGTCCAGCTTACTGTACGTGGTGCAGCTGTGTTCAGCTGTTGCTGCGGGGTCTCTCCCGAGTGGGTGGTCTAACTGTCTTGCTCGCGTCTGCAGCGTGCCTTTCTCCTCGCGTCTCCTTTGTTTATGTGCCGTTGCCTAGGTGCCTCCCGACTCACCATCCTCGGAACCTCAATACCGGGGGGTTGCTTGCAGGGGGGAGGGGGGAAGGATAAATGGAGCCGTGGAGAAAGAATATAGAATAATATTGCTTAACTTTACCTTCACCAAGTGAGAGAGCGCCAGAAACATTGACTCCTCGTGAGTTCCATTTACAATTATACAAAGTGGGCAGGGGGAAGATGTAAATGATACAGTATGGGCTGTTTTAGCTACTTATGTGTGGATCAGGTCAACTGATCTTTTCTCACTACTTTTGTTTATCTTATTTTAGTGTCTCCCTCATTGCTGGTGTATATTTATATATGGTTGTACTCTCTTTCACTAAGGAGTTTTTCACTTTCCTCATGTGAGGTGGACCTACTCACCATGGGCTGGATTCACAGCACCGGACATATTGCACATGCGTCCTTAAATTACCTATAATAGCTACTGCGCTTGCGTAGTAACTATTTTGCGTAATCTACATATCGTTTTGTTGCGTAGATTGCGTATATGCGGTCTTAAAGATCTCATATAAGCAAAATGATATGTAGCATGCGCAGTAGCTATTATCAGTAATTTAAGGACATATGTGCAATATGTCCGGTGCTGGGAATCTGTCCCCATGTGTATAAGATATGCATGGTGGATGGGATCCAAAATGCAGAATGTAGACTAAGGTAGGGTAGGGTTTTCAGAGTGGAAGACCCATCCATGAGAGGGGAGTGCAGGGGGTGTGCACTCAACTCGCACGTACAGCTCTCTAATTCCTATGTTAGCCTGTTGTTGAATTTAGGCTTAATTCTGGATCCGGTCCATAGATTTGAACCAGTGACCTATATTTCCTCCCTTGTCTGAATTTTTTTTTATCTATAGTTTTTATTTTAAGTTTTAAGAGTAGGGAAATGGGTAAGAAGGGGGAAAAACATAAGAAAGGGAACATACCATATCAATGTAGTAAAATGGTGACATAGAACAATATGATACACAATAGATAAAGATTAACTGTTGGAGAGCATATCAAATACAAACATGAGCATCAGCATATAAAAAACACTAGAGTTCTTCATAAAGCTAGGAGAATCTAATTGATAAGACTAAAGGAGAGGAGAGGGAGAGGAGCCATATCCAAGGAGGAGGGGCTATAGAGATACTGTCTCCCACAGTAACAAATTTGTGCCATGCAAACCATTTAATGATTGGGGATGAAGTTGAGTTGGTAGTAGTTAATTCCCATCAGTTTCCACAAGGATGTGTGGACTGATCCTACTCAAGGAGGGAGGATTAGAGCTTTTCCAATATTGGGCAATAGCTGCCCTAGTTGCAATTCATATGTCATATGTGTCCTAGAACATACCTAGCATGGGTTGGCACTGCAGAGGGAAAGTAATAGAATAAAGCTATATCCAGGGAAGGAGGTATAGTAAGGACTTTGTTGGCCAGATCAAAAGCAGAGGACCACACTGTTCCAAAATATGTGAAAAATATTCCCTTTATCATTACATCCACACCAGCAATATTTCGATTGTCTCGGCCAAATTTTGTGGAGTCTATCTGGAGAAAGATACATTTTAGTCAATTGTACATTTTATAGTTTTTTATGCATTTCCGTGTGGTTCACACATTTAGATAATTTAAAGCTCCTATTATTAATTTTTTCTCATTTGTCTATAGCAAAGCTGTTCTCGAGATCTGATTCCCATGCCAGCTGGGCTTTGGATTTCACATTCTGTTGAAGTTGCATAATATATGGATACCAAAAGGTGATACCCTTCCCTTTGGCTTCTAAAAGATAATCTAGATTTAATAGGGTCTGGTAGAGAGCGGAGGGATCCGTGCGTCCTAGATATATCCAGTAATTGAATTGTATGTAATTCAGAGGGGGATGTCAAATTTGTCTTGAAGAGTATAGAAAGATAACAAGGTATTTCCAGACATCAAATCAGAAAGATGCTTAACACCACACAGGCCAATACCACCTTTTTTTGGGAAAGTAATTTTTTGTGAGAAAGCCAGTTTAGTAGGCTTGAATTTCCAAATATAGGCAAGCATAAATTTATGGAACCTCAAGAGATAGGAATGGGGCCACAGATACTGAATTGTGTGGAACAAGTATGTCGACTTAGGGAGAAACATCATCTTAAATGCTGTGACTCACCCCAGCAAGGAGACCTCAAAGTTCAGCCATGTTTTAGAGAACCAAGCCAGTAATATTGAAGCATTACAATAAATAATTTCCGATAATTGGGATGGGATCTGTATGCCCAAGTAAGTAATTGTAATTTTGAAAGTAACGCATAATTATGAGTGAGAGCATCAGACTTGCTGGTTTGTAAAAGCAAGCCTGAGAGTATTTACCAAGAATCAGTTGCAATTGTACTAGAAAGGCCTCTGGACTGGTGGCAAAAGGCAAGACATCATCCACGAACAAGCAGAGTTTGTGTTCACTTGCACCACATCTATTACCAGGGAAATTTCTGGAGGAGTGTACCATGGCAGCCAAAGATTCAATGGCTAGTGCAAAAATGAAAGGTGACACAGGGCAACCTTGCCTGGTTTCATTTGAAATAGCAAAAGGAGTGGAGAGCAAACCATTACTGAAAACTCTTGTTGTAGGTCCAGAGTAGAGAGCAAGGATAGAATGGAGAATTTTATCTTTAAATTCATATCTACAGAGAGTTTCCTGCATAAAAAGCCAGTGAAGCCTGTCAAAGGCTTTTTCTGTGTCCCATGAGAGAAAAACACATTGGGCCAGATCCTGAGCTCAGTATGAAAGCGTTATGCTTGCTGCTTGCGTAATTTTGACTTTTTGTATGTACCGCACATGCACAAGGCATATTTTAGACGTTGTACTTCTGTTCGTACGTACCTTTCTCGTTAATACGAATGAATGGGCGGATAATCCATATGACAGTTGGAAATACGCTTTGTAGGCAGAGGGAGGCATTTAAATTGTACAGTATGGGTCGGGTTAGGCAGTTACGTGTGACAATTCATTACATATTTACACTTGGAAAAGTTAAGGTAGGGTTTGTTACTCATAAATCAAGTAAAGTACGCGTGACCGAGGGGAGTGCATAATACTTACGATAGCGTAAAGACGCTACAAGATCGAACTTAAGCTGCACTTTGGTCTGGATCTGGCCCATTGATCTTTAGTACAAAATATTAGTTCTGATAGATTAAAGACCCTGCGAGTGTTGCCGGATGCTTCATAGGAGGGAACAAAGTCAACTTGATCAAGGTGTATTAAATGAGGAAGAAGGGGGTTAACACAATTTTTCAAGAAGTTTGGTCTTTTCCTATATAATTTGAGCTTTTAACGTTTTGCAAGGGAAGTTTTCATGTTACCGAACAGGGGAATTACACAAGCAGCTTGTGTAATTCCCTAAATGTACTGATGTCAGGATCTGCCCCATAGTCTAATTCTAGATGGTCCAGGGGGCACAGAGGTCCACTATGGATGACTCATCCAACCGTGGCAATCCAACCAAGTCTTGAAAAACTTGATTGAATCAGAGATGGGCTGAAAGGTGTGTGAATTTTTTGTTAAATAATAAAGTTGAGCATATTATTCAGCATATTTTTTTGAGATATCTGTAGGACTAGCAGTTCTAATACTCCCAGGGCCTCCAGGAACCTAATGCGATATTGCGCTTGCCTGGCTCCATCTACTTCCAGCTAAATAATAGGTTTGACAGAGTCTGGCAAGAGCAACTTTGGTTCAAATCATAATGAGTTTTTGTAGTTTGCTTCTTGCCGCTGCAAGTTCCTTATGGAGAGTTTTAGATGGGGCATTCTGATTTGTTGCGAGGTAATTCTAGTTTCTAAAGTAGACTGTGCTAGAAGATATTGCTTTTTACTCTGGCACATGTCTGAATGGCAACACCTCGCATTACAGATTTTAAAGTGCACTAATTAGTTGCCAGAGAGGCTTTGGAGGGGTTGTTTGTTTGCAAGAAGAGATCTAAATCATCTGACAATGCTTTTTTAGGCTACAGAGAAGTAAGCAGATAAATAGCATTGCCACTCCATTTTTTTTTAAGAGAGCCACTTTCCGAGTAACAAATAGGGTGACAATGTTCTCTATAAAGATGAGCATTTTTTGAGGAATAATGTCTCCTGAATTGCTACAATGTGGGTTTTGTGTTTATAGAAATAACTTAAAGCTGATTTATGCATCTGCAGGGAATTAAGGGAAGGGGAGAGGCAATGCGGTAAAATTTGTTGTGGGGAGTGGCATAAAAATCTTACACCCATGAAGCAACCCACATGAGAACAAAAAGACAACATAGGTAGATCCTTCGTAATGAAACAATAATTTGACTGGGAAGCCCCATTGGTAGGAGATCTCTTTGTCTTTCAAAACAAAATTAATGGGCTGCAGAGAAATCCAGGAACATCTGGATAATCTTATCTTAATGTTTTAATATATTTTTCATATTTATATAAATGTGTCAGAGAGTACTGCTGAGTGGAAGAGATGGTGAGGTATTACATCTGACAGTTGAGACATCAGTTAGACAAAAAAAATTCAATTAAGGATGATGGATTTATTTTCCACAACAGGCGCGGACAGAAATGGAATATAAGCCACAATGTTCAACTGTAGTTACTCAGCCCTAGCAATGACAGTATAGAATGTAGGAGTCCAGCAGCTCTGTGGAAGAATAGGTGTCTGGTGGAAAGAGCAGCAGTGCAGCCATACCAATCATAGCAGGATAGAAGGCACAAAAGCAGGAGAAGGCCCCACAGAGATGTCACCCTATGCTGTCCTAATGCCACCACCACAGAGAGTCCCAGAGCATGGGAGAAGTCTGAGGCTGCTACCAAAAGGGATCAATGCTAGAGAGAGCCTCTGGATCATGTCAACAATAGAGATAGGGAGAGGCTGCCCTACAGAGGGCCACTGTATGTTGGAGGACGCCTGGAGCTACAGCTGAGCCGCAGATCAGCTGTGCATGGAAAGCAGGGTCCAAGGTGTAAGACCTACAGAGTTGGTTGAGCGGGTCTAGGGGGGAAAGCAAGGCATATTCGGGTCTCAGAGGGAAAAACTCAGGAGCCCACATGAAAGACGCCTGTTCCGATCTGCAGTCAGGCCACAGCCATCCCCTTGTTTGAATTTTTGATGACAATGTCATCCCATTGGTGAATTTCTGAGAGTGTTGCAAATTAATTTTTATTAAGATTAGTTGGAAGCACCTGTTAGGTATCAATTGATCCAAATCCTTTGAAACCAGTCCAATTATAAAATCTACACTTTTGGACTCTATTTTACAGAGGGGAAAAAATTGATATCTTTTACATATGACCCTGCCTACAGGACCAATGAGGGTCAAACCTAAGTGCTTTTTTTTTTTTTTTTTTTTTTTTTAAACTTGTACAAACATTTAGGCTGATTACTGTTAACTTCTGTTACACGTCGTCGGTCTGGCCAGAAAGGCGTGTAAGGGTTAATGTTTTGCTAACTTGCCTCCTAATCAGCTGGGAGGTATTTGCAGACTCAGAAGCCAATTGGGACAGGTGCTTGTTAAATATCCTGTAGTGTGAGACTTAGCTGCTGGTTATAGCATCTGGTTTCCTGCATTCTGCCAACACACCTTATCTCTCCTTACCTGTTCCTGGTCTCTCCTTGTGTGGGTATGTTACCTATGTATGTGCAGTTGTCAGCGGCCAGTGTCCTGGCACTGTCGCTGACAGCTGACTCTCAGTGTTCCATGTGCTAGTTTCCATCTTTTGTGTTTTAGAGCTTTGTCATCTGCTCAAACCACTTCTAGTCTCCCTTTCCCTCCAGGGAACGAAGTTTCAGGCTCTCCTGTTTTTTGGTTCCTCCTTGGTCTCTAGTTCATGTTTATTTCTCTTTCACAAGTGTCATGCACATACAATCTGGAGTCTCATGTCTAATCTGCTCCTGTGTGGTTATGACTTACCAGCTCTCTGTATATTGTGCTACCTCTGTAGTGTCCCATTCTATGCCATCTATACACTCTCTGGGCAAAGGACATTGTGCATCAGACTACACTGGGAGCGGACACTGGAGGCCCACACCATCAGGGGCTCTGGTGAAAACCTGGTCAGTAGTTTGACACCACGCCTCAGCCAATCCCATAACAACTTCAACATCTACAGGAGTACCTATTCTTTGTACTCCTTGGTATGGATCCTGATGTAATAGGGATGGATGCAATCAGTGAGGAATCATTCTGTTAATTGGCAATACATTTTGTTAAAAATTATATACAGCCAGCAATTTCAAATCTTTCTCCCATGTAAACCAGGGTTGCAGACCTTCTAGTTCTCTTCTACAAGAGATCTGAGAGGGAAGAAAGAGATGCCGACATCAGGGCGTAGTGATGCAATTTATGCAAATAGCGAAAGATGCCCCTTCCCATGACACTACTATTCAAAGCGTTACTGGGGGGTGGACGGGACTTGATGACGCAAATTACCTAATTAACTCCTGCCCAATCCCTTGGAACACTAGAAGTTGTTAGATTTACTAAACTGTGGAAAAGGAAAATTGGAGATATTGCCCATAGCAACCAATCATATTCTAGCTGACATTCTCTAATATGTAATAGGAAAGTGAGATCTAGAATCTGATAGGTTGCTATAGGCAACATCTCCACTTTTCCCTTTCTGCAATTTAGTAAATCTAGCCCTAGGAATAACAGTATTGATAGATGGCGGGGATTGAGACAATGATTTGCATTAACTTATGGCTTTATTCCCATTGTGGGAGATTTGCCCAAAATTTGGGAGTCTCCTGGATATTCTGGGATAGTCGACAACCCTGACAAACCTATTCATGTGTATTGCCGTCGAGAAACAAAAGCTACTACTTAGGAGATTAATATGATGTTATGTGAGGATTCTGTGGGAGAGTTTCATTATTCTCATCAAAGAATTATCAGTTTCTTCATGTTCAGCTAAACACCTGTTAAGAAGCAAGAAAATTTGTCTTTGGGTTATAAACACAACTTGTTATTGTGCAGATTCAGCAAAGTTAATTTGCAGTAATGAACACGAACTGTTACTCTTTTCCTGTCAATGTGCATTTGAGTTGCCTGAATAAAGGATGGGGTTGAGGTTTTAAAAATGGTATAAAGATTAAAACTATAGAAATAATTGAAATGTACTTACTAAGACATTTTGGTTCAGGATTCCATCCAATGTTACTGCAGCGGCTGATTCCCCAGTAGTTTCTCTGGGGTGATACATAATTTTCATTGCATCTATACTCCATATCCCTACCAGTTTGGACTGGAAAATAATAAGGATAATATATGTATCCATTTTTTATTTCAGGTTTGTTGCATTTTTTACCTGCAGAAACAAATAAAGAGTAATGTACAATGTTCATTTCATATTGTATTATATTACACTATATTGGAATAAGTAGGGTTAACAATATGCGCGGCAAACTAGAAATGGACCAGTTAAATTATAGTTGTCAAACAACCAACAGTCTCTAGGAAGTTAATTATATAAGTTGTGTCATCAAGCGATAGTTCATACTGTGCAATACTGTGTAGCAGGGGATGGAGCCAAAACGCGGGAAATTTATCATCAATTACATCATCAAACATGCTGTAAATAATAGCATTGAGCTGTGAGATTGGTGTTTATGGCACAATTTGTAGCAGCAAGCCTATACTGTAGCCCAAATATAGGAGGGTTGTTTGACGTCACAGAATTTCAGGTGCACTACCATAATATTAGTATAAAGATATTCAAGAAGAGTTGGCAATTATAATTTAGTCATAACCTACATCTGTGTGTAATCATGTAACATCCATAAAACTAATTACCATTTATTAAGTTGTGTATTAAGTACTTGCGTAAACCCCAGCAGACAAGGACCTGATTCAGAGTTTTAGCGGATCCGCAATGCTAATCATATAAAACGAACTATTCAGAGGTGCGTGTTTTTTTAAGAAACATGCACCTCTGAATTGGCCGTAGCAAAAATGTCCCTTTCAAAAAAAAAAAAAAGCAGTCGGAGCCGTAATATCTCTGACCGCAGGTTACCCTTTGTTTTTGTTTTTTAAATAATAAAAAAATTGAACCCCTTCCCCCATCCTCCCCCTGCAGCTACAACATAAATAAATAAATATTTACACGTCTGTTTTAGCTTACCACCTAGCCAGACCTGACCAGAATATTGATTGTGATCTCCAGATTTTAGTCCTGGCTGTCCTCCAATGGGCTGTATAGGCACAGTTGCCTAGCAGAAGCAGCAGAAAGTCTGTACAGCCCTTTGGAGGACAACCACTGTCAGCTGAGAGTCATGTAGTACCTGCAGCTTACTTCAGTGTGAAGCTGGCATGACCTAAAGTCTACAGCGTCATTTAGACACAGGGGTATAAAGCAATTATATGAGAGATTTTAAAAATGTAGGTTGGGGATTGGATGTTTGGATACACACAAGGCAGGGGGAAATTTGATGAGTGGAGGTACTAGTGGGAAGGATACATTATGGCAGCAGACACAAGAGGGGGATATTTGATAGCTGGAGATACAAGGGGAAAATATTGAAAGGCTGGAAATACACAAGGGAGGGAATATTTTATAGTTGGAGACACAGGGGAAGAAGGGGGGTTGCTTGCTGGATAAACAAGAACAACGAAAAAAGAATATATAATCCTGATTGGCGCTGTGCACAATGGTCAATAGTCACTAATAAATGAATGAGAAAGAGGCGACCCCCCGAAACATGTCAGTGGTGATCTGAATTCACAGAACGGCAGTGCAGTCTTCTCTCCACATCGGTCGGCTATCGGTCCTCCTGCAGTTTCCACCTTGACGATGCCCGGGCTCTTTTTCCGTCCACCAGAGAGGTTACCAGACTTGATTACATCTCTGACCGCTGGGTACGAACTCTGCCTACTTCCACTGTTAGCACTTTATATTTTTGTTTTTCTCTTATTATTTTTAACCAGCGTTTGATTTTGATTTTATCCAAGATTATATGTGTGAATAAATTATTTGTCTATTCATGCTTGTTTTTTCTCCCTCCTTATGCCTCCACTCATGCATATCTAAATTTGGAGCACCAGAGACTCAGCACAAGCCTGGTCTGTACACCTGCCGTTAGTTAAATTGATTTATTAGTTAGATTTTTCTCATTAATTTATTAGTGACTATTGACCATTGTGCACAGCGCCAATCAGGATTATATATTCTTTTTTCGTTGTTCTTGTTTATCCAGCAAGCAACCCCCCTTCTTCCCCTGTGTCTCCAACTATAAAATATTCCCTCCCTTGTGTATTTCCAGCCTTTCAATATTTTCCCCTTGTATCTCCAGCTATCAAATATCCCCCTCTTGTGTCTGCTGCCATAATGTATCCTTCCCACTAGTACCTCCACTCATCAAATTTCCCCCTGCCTTGTGTGTATCCAAACATCCAATCCCCAACCTACATTTTTAAAATCTCTCATATAATTGCTTTATACCCCTGTGTCTAAATGACGCTGTAGACTTTAGGTCATGCCAGCTTCACACTGAAGTAAGCTGCAGGTACTACATGACTCTCAGCTGACAGTGGTTGTCCTCCAAAGGGCTGTACAGACTTTCTGCTGCTTCTGCTAGGCAACTGTGCCTATACAGCCCATTGGAGGACAGCCAGGACTGAAATCTGGAGATCACAATCAATATTCTGGTCAGGTCTGGCTAGGTGGTAAGCTAAAACAGACATGTAAATATTTATTTATTTATGTTGTAGCCGCAGGGGGAGGATGGGGGAAGGGGTTAATTTTTTTGTTATTAAAAAAACAAAAACAAAGGGTAACCTGCGGTCAGAGATATTACGGCTCCGACTGCTTTTTTTTTTTTTTTTTTTTAAAGGGACATTTTTTCTTTTTACAATCCAGAGGTTCATGTTTCT
>WWET01003548.1:135052-147023 GCA_011038615.1 Limnodynastes dumerilii | reverse complement strand
TTCCATCTCCTGTCAGACGATCTCACACTGAGCCCTGCGCTCTTCTCTAAGAAACGCAGGGCTCAGGCTTACAGTGCGGGAGGTGGAGGCGTGGCACTGGCATGACGTCATGACGTCATGCAGTGCATTACTGGGTACTGAGGCCAAAGCCAGTAATAGCTGTATTACTGGCTTGGGCCCGTTAACGGAGGCAGTTAAAGCAAATTTCATAAGCCTATAAAAAAATAGGCTTATGTAACTGCTAGATAGTGTGTGATGCACAGGGGTTCTGCAGCAGCGAAGTCACCACAGTCATTTATACCACAATCTGGCTAACAGTAAAATTGCAACAAATGCACACCTAGAGTTTGCTTAGAACACAGAAGTTGCAGTGCACCTCTTCATATATCACCAATAGAATGAGTAGCCAGATACACACATTTGAGATGATTTGTGAGATCCTAAGTCTGGCGACTTCATCAGAGGATTTATTCTGTATGTGAAAAAAGTCCTTAAATAGAGCTCTGCATGACCTGTGTGTCTGGGTCCTAGTGGTGGTCATGCTTCCTATTAATTGATATTGGCTGCTTGCTTGTGTCTGGGTGCCATAAAGTCTACTTTTCCATATTGGTTCTTTTAAAGTTATCACTTTAAATGTGATTATATAATTAATGAATTTTATCATTTACATTTTTGTTTTTATTTACATTTTTATATTTTTATTTGATATATTTAGTGAATATATCTGGTCTATTATGCCCCAAAATACTATCCATATATTCTCTAAATATGTTTTCTATATCACCCGGTCCCATACTAATGTATTAAAGTTAATTTGTCCAAAATGAATGTCCCTTTGTATACTCTCTCCTTATGTAATCTGTTGTGGGTACCTATGTAAATCTACCTAGGTTCCAGTCTACAGGAATGCAGCTACGGTAATTCAAAATCTATTTTCAGACCTTTTGGTTGAAGTGTGTCTGATTCAATGAACTATTTTGCTCCTGCTTTATTAAGTCTGCTGTTCAGGTCCCCTGTTCTCCAGTCCTGTTTGATTTGTTGTATGCCTCTGAAGACTAAATTGCTTGGGTTGCTGTTATGGTGAGTCTTGAAGTGTTCTACTAAACTGTGGTACACTTTTCCCTTGGTGATATTCTTAATGTGTTCATAGATTCTTGTCTTCGGTTGTCTGTTTGTCCTTCCTACATATTTTTGGGCTCATGATCAAATATATGATGTTTGTGCTGCAGCATGTAATTTTATCCCTAATTTTAAAACATCTGTTTTTAACTGTAAATTTTCTTGTGGGTTGTGTTCTTCTTTGATTCGTAGTAGTGCATCCCTTACAATATCTACAATGTGAAATATTCTCTAAAAAGCGCTACATAATTTGATGGCGCTATATAAAAACCTGTTAATAAATAATAAATAAAGAAATCAAAAAAGCCTCCTTTATCTTTTTCTTTATCTAGCCAGTCAGGTCTTTATTTCCTGGCTTTTTTCATGGGGTGGAGCACTTGTCACTAAATTGTGCTTTAGACTTGGGGCCTTTTTAAACATTACTTTGGGTATAGGGGATAGGATGTCTTTAAGTGTCTCATCTTTCGTTAGAATGGGCCAATGTTTCCTAATGATCTTTCTAATTCTGTCCACTGAATCAGAATATTGAGTAATAAAATGTAGAAATGAGTTTTCTTTTCCTTCCTTTGAATTGGAGTTTTATGGTGTTGATATTGTTGTGAGTAATAAAATATTTGAGGTGTTCCTCCGTACCTTTCCAAATGGAAGTTTCTTGTAACTATATAAGTGTTCGTTGCAAAGGTTCATATATTTTCACCCATTGTGCTCCACAATAGGTGTATATTTTTGTTTTTGTTCTGCAATTGTGCTTATTGTTGCTATTACTGTTTATACCAGTTCCCATGAAGGGACTGGAGTTGGAGTAACAGGTTTACAAGGTCCAGGAATAGCAGCTTTAATGGTCAGGTTCAGACTGAAGTTACCAAGCTTGTTGTATGTATAACTAGATATTGGGTTATTGGAAAAAGATGATCCATTCCCATCACCATAGTTCCAGTCAAAGGTCAGTACCGATTTCATTAAAGTTGGCTGTTGTTGGAAATTAAATTAACAACACATACATGAAACTGATTTGGAAAAGCAGCATACTGTAAATGACCAGACAACACTTTACACTATAGTTAGGACAAAGTGTAAATTTTCCGTTTGTAACATATGAATACTTTATTGGGACACTGTATTATGTAACATATAAATTATTTATTGGGGCACTGTATTTAGGGACATAGGAATACTTTATTGGGGACACAGTATTGATGTTTTTATTAACATGTATGGATTATGGATTATACATGACATTACATTACATTATTACAACTGACACATTATTAAATTTATGTAGGCACATAATCCATGGCGTAACATGCCTTTAACACTTGGCATGCTGCTGCTAATGGTAGTAAAAGTCACAGCATACATTGCAACACATGGGCATGCTGGGCCTTTTAGTATTACTGTATATATATGTGCCAGCATGCTAAGGGTTAAGGTTTTTTTTCTAAGTGGTTGTCGATTTTCACCAAATCCACACTCCTATTTTTTATCGCCCGAGTTTACAAATAAATAAATACAATATATAATGTAATGTAATGTATTTAATGAAGCCGTTTGCATGCTCTGCCTTTTCTAAATTACCATGGCAATGTTAAATATAGTAATTTAGAAAAGGCATAATTTGTGGTGATTTTATGTTGATTTGACTTTAGCAAATCGATGTATTTGCCAATCTCAACATTAGTAAATCTTGTAAACTGAGATTTTCATATATTAGACAACAGCATTTTTAATTGTAATTGATTGACACATTATTATATTTATTGTACAATTAATGTCAGTGTAACCTTTGTGATTAACCATTTTTATTACAACAATTTTTTTACCATGTAAACACACTTTGCCATATTTTTATTTGTAGTAAATTACTGAAGAATTACTTAGTAAAATAATACCTCATGTTTTTTATTGACATTTCATACACTTAATAGGAAAAACACCACACATTTTTTAAAGAAAATATTTTTTGGGCATTTGACACAAACAAATTAAAGAGCCTCTGTGCATCATTATTATGTACACAAGAGCATTGACAGTATAATAAAGTAAATGATGTACAATCACATCAACAAGGAGGGGCCAGGAGCCAGGACTGACTGCATGTCAATATAGAAAGAGAAAAATACATAAGTACATAGCTAAAAGAATAAGGTGCTTGGGGTTGTGAGCTTGGCAGGTGATGGGGTATTTGAAAGGAGGGTGTTTGAAGTTTTGCTTGAGGAAGGGGATCTTTCTCTGCTGATTGGTGTTCCTATGGAGGAGAGGGAATACCTTCAAAGCAAAAGCGAAAGTAGAGCATTCAGTTTTTACTATCACTATGTAGCAAATCCGATTCTGGACTATCAGGTACTGAGATCGAATGCGCTGATTGGTGTGATGTCCAGGCCCCATTGAATTCATGATGCAACAAAAAATTAGTTCAGTGCCACTGAAACATCTGTCTCTTGGTATTTTTAGTGGGATATGAGAATTTTGGTGGTTTTCCAAGTAGATTTATAGTATAACGTGTGCTGTTTTTGTTTCTTGCAAATTATAGGCAGACATCGGCTAGGAAAAATCCTCATCAATAATAGGATGATCACTTTCTTGGACTGGGCCTTTTGTTCATGTCAATATAATTTATGAAGTTTGGATTGGATAAGCATTTTTGTGCAACGTGTGCATGGTGCTAATAATTGTTTTAGTACTGTGTGCAGTGTATTGGTCAAAATTATTTTAAAAACTACTGCAGTCTATAGGCATACATTTTCTGGTGGTCTGTGGAGGCTAAAGTTGAAAAATTTAGTACAAATACGTGCAAAGTAGATTTCAAATTAAATTTAAGAAGTTAAAGAAAATATGGCAATGCACTTAACATTACAGTAAATCATATTGGGTGTAGGTAATTTTGCAATAGGTAAATGGTAATGACACTTAAGCAATTAAAAGGATCATCTGGTTTACATGCATGGAAACATCCATTAGCATGTGTACTGTGAACGTATGAGAAGCAAGCTTAAAATAATTGCAAATGATTCACATAAATTCTATAATACATTATTACAATGCTTATTAAATAAATCTATGCAAGCATACACAACGATGTATTACTATGTATACTAGGTTGTTATTATTTGCTATTACAGTATGTTCTTTATACAAAAAAAATAATAATAATAACTTTTGGGTTTATAAAAAAAAACACATAGAAAATACTAATTACTTTTTTGCTATGAAATATAAGTTTCAACATAAGCTGACACATTGCCATTTAGGCTGGGTTCGAATAGGTACCATATGCGTGCTTTACGGTTCTAAGCATGCAAACTAATAGAACTCACACAAATATGTCACACAAGCTTATGTACACTGAGACTGGGATCGGGCCTATGTAAACAACACAGCATTAAACAAGAGCAAGTTCCTGGGGTTTTAAAACACATAAGATAGAAACTTGGGTCAAACATATCTTCCATTAACTTTCCCAGTGCCTCTGTCAGAGTATGCATATATATTTATAAATATATATCATTTTTTGGAGGGGGAGACTGAACTGAAATACTAGAGTTGGAAATACTGACATTATACATTTCCATCAGTATACCCTGCAAATTATAAAAAATGTTTTATGTATTCACTACTGTGCATTACAAATTCATCCTATTTCCTGGTGACTAGATTTGTATTTTCTTTGGATTTTGGGCTATGGAATACTGCCATTAACTTGGGAGTAACTATGTGTGACTGCCAGCCTCAACAAAAGACTATGGCAACACTTAGTGAATTTCCAGTGAGAAAACTAAATCTTTTGCTGAATCTGTGTTGCTCTGCTACACAATACTTTATAAAACTAAACTACAGAATGTGATTTATTTCAGATTTGTTAATGTCTATCCCAGAATATTTAATATTGAAATAAGTTAATATAAATAAAAAAAACTATATTTAACATAAATATGTTAAATATAAATGACACATAAGGATAAATAAATGATAAATGAAACATAATGAAACATAATGAAACATAATGATTTTATGGAGGGAAGGAAATAGCTTAGCTGTTTTATGGTGGCAAAGATATGTGTTGTGGTATAATGGTTATGGTTGACATTTCAGTGTATTTTTATTCATAAACATATAAACATATAAACACAATACTAATGATTCAATTAAATAATTTGCCAATGCTCAAAATGAAACCATACAAATTAAAACTAATAAATATACACAAAAAAATCAGGAAAGGATTCCATTAAAGTGCACTAACAGTGGGGGTAGTTAAGTGCAGTTAAAGGAGCACCAATGAGATAAGTAAAATCAATTCAGATAAGTAGATGTAATATCTTGGAACTTCCAATGGTGATAAATAGAGATCTAAAGAGTCCCAACCACGAGCTGACAGGAGGCAATAATAGTCTTCTGGAGGAAAGAACACAGAAAGAACACTGTAGCAAAAATTATGCAAGTTAAATAAACATGAGACACTTGGTGGGAGGTTGGCTTACCCGCTGGCAGACGCACATCCGCGCCTATCAGCTATGGAGTTCGGCGGCTCTTTGTTCTAATTTTCCTCTGTTACTCCCGTAAACCGGAGCCAATGATAGGAGGTCCCGATAGATCGGCAGAAGACACAGTGATCCTTCCAATAGTTCTCCGTTGCTCCGACTCGTTGGGGTAAAGGGCAGAAGTCTCGGAAGGGTGATGAAAGAATGGTCACAGAGCCGCTTGTTAAGGGAAAGTAAAGCTGCATGTGTCTCTGTGCTTTCTTCTCCATTGGTGCAGACAGTACACCCAAACGGAGGATGGTGGTTTAGTCCGATAAGGTAGATCCTCCAATAGCAGGGATAATGGTATCGTGGAAGGGAATACCTAGAAGATACTAGGTAAAGAGTTCCGGGGTGCTTGAAAGTTTTTAGGAATCCTAAAACCCGATTCCAGAGATTAAACACTGACGCGTTTCATGGCATGCAAGCCACTTCTTCAGAGGTATGTGAGAGTGTCAGCCGTAGGAGATACCTCCATCTAGATTTAAACACAGGAGTAGGTTAATTAATGAGCGTGGCTTACAATTGAGTGAATGTAGAGTAGACAAAAAACACAATGCATAAGAAGGATTGAGTTATATGTGAAAACCCATTCCTTCCTTTAGAAAAATTATATAAATGATAATATTAAAGGTAGTAATAATAATGATAAGAAGATATATTTAGAAAAAATTATATAATTAATTAAACTATATAATATACTGAATAAATATTACAAACAACTGTTAACGCATTGTTTTGAGTCAATTTCAACTACAGCGCCTCACTTTCTTTAGGTATTGTATTTATGATAAATACAGTAGAACTTCAAATGCAACACCCCCCATGTTGGCCATACCCCAAATACAGTACTGGGGCGTTGCAATACACCCGTGCTCCAGGCACCATGGCAGCTAGCTACACCTCTGTATGGTGGCACCTTGATGACTGGAGTGATATGTTGTGGTACTCAGGAGATTTGATAAGAAAAAAATAATAACACAACAACAAAAGTGTGATTCAAACCGACGTTTCAGTAAGTTTATTACTTACTTTCATCAGGGCAATTAGACATATGTGTAAGCAACCCTTATATACAATAATAGACACACTTACCCCCATCGTCACCTCCCCCTGGTTCTCGGTCCTCGTGCGCCACCGGGTCTCTCGGGCTGGAACTGTTCGGCACGTCGCGCCGGAAGTGACGCTACGGAGTAACCACTGGGGACCAAGGTAACTGTAAACAAACAAGTGAAATTAATGAATACCGAAGGTATCCAAACATGTTAAAGATATATTGACACTTAACAAGATTGTGCTAGATTTTCTGTGATTGTGCTGAGTGCCACCAACTCTGCTATATATATGGAGCCAGCGATGGCTGGTTGTGCACCGGAGTCTTAAAGCAAACTTTACAGAGTGCCGTCTGACTGCTTCTTTATATTGGAACACCACAGTGCCTGTGGTTTACCAGGACAGTGCACCTGAATCTATTTACTTATCTTACCTCATCAGAACCTCACTTTCACGTGGTGCCACTCACTCACCTGGACATTATCACTTTTGCACTAGCTATTTTTATCACTTTTTTACTGAATTTTTGCTATAATGGTCAATCCTACAAGCGAGGATCCTCTGCAAGCATGTTTCACACATTTGACAAAACCATTGGATGAAACCCTAACGTTTTCTGAAGCAGAGGCAGATAAAATCTTATGCAAGGACAATCTCGTGGATATGGGAGGCCAAGAAACCAGTGAGGACATATACAGAGAAATCCTTAAATTAAAGAGAAAAAAGCTTGATTCTTTATTTCATGCCACTTCTTTATTGGATTATTTCAGAGAAAAGAGAATCCCGAGAGGCTTCCGTATCCGTAATATCCCCACCATAGAACGACATTGTCCAGAATTTTGCCGCCGCTGGATAGCTCTTTTGACTTCATTTTATTGGTGGTCGATTTTTCTAAAAAACAAGCGGACAATTTCCAGAATAAAATTGCTGAGTTGGAGAGAGTTAAACTCCCGAGCCTCAGATTAGATACATCAGTGGATTGGCTATCAAAGATGCAAAATCAGGTGGAGACATACAGGCAAGAGCTCATTAAATTTAAAAAAGAGAAAAAAATTATAGTAACCAGAGATTATCAAGAACTACGAATTTATAAGTGGCTCACTGGAGTCGAAGATAAATCTAAACGCCAGCCTCGCCGACATTTCCAAACTGCCTACCATGATTCTTCCACTTCTGCCAATTCCGCTAGCGAAACTGACCAGGAATCAGGCAGGCAGCCTTCAACATCAACACAGAAACCCCCTTTAGGCCCACGCACCAGATCAAATGTTCCATACCCCATATCAGGGGAGGCCAAGGCAAGAGGGGTAGGACGTGTAAACCCCAAGAAAACTTAGTGTTTAATTTGTCTTCAAGAGAATTGACACATGCAGAACAAATGGTCTTGAACAAAGGCCTTTCATTTGTGCCAAGAATGAAACATAAGGACTTTGAATGGAAAGTTGAGACATTTAAATTACAAAGACATCTTAAATTAAAAGAATTTTTTCAAAAATCAACGGTTACATACAAACAATTTAAGAAAAAATCAAGATTTGAACCCCATTCAGCTAACCCAGCCATCTTGCAATTTTCTAAACTCTTAGAACAATGTACAACAAAGTGTAAAGAACCACATACCCCGTCGAATTTAACATTGGCTGAGGCTAGAGCCCTTAAAAGCCTGAGTAAAGACAAAAATTTGGTCATTCGTCTGGCAGACAAGGGAGGTGCCTTGGTATTGCAAGATAGAGAAGACTATCTGACTGAAGTCTACCGCCAATTGCAAGATGGTTTTACGTACCGCAAGTTGCCGATGGATCCTACTTTCTCTTTCAAAAAAGAAATAGATAACATCTTAAATGTTGCTGTCAAAAACCAATTTATTACACAAGAAGAAGCGGAATTCATGGCCGTAGACTTCCCTATTATATTGTGTCTTTATACGCTTCCGAAGATTCACAAGGACCTTCTTCGACCGCCGGGCAGACCAATTATTTCGGCTAGAGCTCTTGCAAAATTATTGCTCTTGCAAAACATCTCCATTTTCTTGGACGCACAATTGCAACCTTATGTGCAGAAAGGTAGATCATATGTCCGTGATACGACAGACTTTATTACTAAATTATTTCAAATGCAAGTGCTACCCCCTAACCTCTTATTACCATGGACGTCTGCAATCTCTATACGTCCATCCCTCATCAAGAAGGACTATGCAATAATGAGATTTTTATCCAGCAATGCCCAATATATTGACCTCAACATTGATTGTCTGATACAATTATTGGAATTCACTCTTACAAAAAATTATTTTTTGTTCAACGGCGAATACTTCCTACAATTGGTAGGTTGCGCCTGTTACGTTCAGCAGCGCTGGGGACCGGAGCTTACCTTCGGTTCCAGCGACGCTGCGTCCTCTCTCTCCTCTCTGCCAGGCGCCGTACATGCCGCTGACGGCATGTAAACAAATCCCACGTGTCCAGTGGCAGGGCGCGCGCCTGGTCTCTCTCTTCTTATGCTGTTTCCCTGTGTGGGGAAACAGCCTATCAGGGTCTCTCTGTTCTGGCTGCTGGCCTATCAGGGACCAGCAGCCTTTATTTAAATCCCCTCCTTCTTGTTTCTGGCGCCGATTATAGTTACTGTTTCAGTGCTATAGTCTGCTATCTTCTTGTGTGCCTAGTGCTCTTGCCTAGTGATCTGACCGTTGAGTGCCCTTTGTCCTGATACCATTCCTGCCTGATTTATCTTGTGTATCTCGCTCCCGCTCTCCCACCTCCGTGTACCTACCCTCTCCCATCTTACCTACCTCTTCCCTGGTGTGCATGTCTCTGTTACCCCTTCAGGGGTCCCGCTGGAAGTCTGGGCGCGTGTATGCCCTGGTCCGTCTTGTCTCGTCCCGTGAACCATCTTTCGTCCACCGTACCTTGTTCAGTGTTAATTGTCGTCCGTCGCAGGTTGGTATCTACCGACCTGCCCTGCTCCCTCTGTTCTTGAATTCGCCTATCCCCTGGTTCGGGTACTCACCTCTGGTGTCTAGCTTCTCTGCTCCGCGGGTCCGGTTCAACGGGGAACGACCAGGTTATTGGGCCGCAGCCAAATCCATCCCCACCATCAGGGGCTCTGGTGAAAACCCCCCGATAATAAAGTTCACGTACCCCGGCAGCCGACTCGGCCACGCTACTCTATTCTCCCGTGGTCACCTCGGTACTCATCAAGGTAATCCCGAGGTACCACTCCTTACCACTGATCTTCTCACGGCCACTCCGGTACTCATCCAGTTAAACCCGGAGTGCCGTAACAGCGCCATGGGGTCCAGCGTAGCACCATCTTACGCGAACATCTTTATGAATATGTACGAAGCTGACCACCTTTTTTCAGATGACAGATTCAACCAGGGTGCAATTTTTTACACACGGTATATTGACGATGCCTTTCTTTTATGGCAAACAGGCATCGAGTTGGTCACGGAACTAAATTCTAACAGTTCACCCATTAACTTTACTTATTTAATATCAGAGACCAACGTTCATTATCTGGATGTGAACGTCACTTTTGACGGAATGGCAATACATACTTCAATCTATGAAAAACCCACGGATCGCAACAATATCCTACATTCATCTTCGTTCCATCCGGCACCCCTCAAGTATGGTTTACCATACTCCCAACTTTTGAGAGTTCATCGGATTACAGATGATCCAGTTAAATCTAGAGAGGCAATGATTCAGATGTGTCAAAAATTTGAAGACCGTGGATATAATCAAAGGGAATTATACAAAATTATGGACAAAGTTGCAGCGATCCCTAGGGAAAGTCTATTACAATCTTCATCTTCAAAATCTCTGGATAAGAGACTACTATTTGTTCTTACATATACGGACAGACATCCGACCATCACTAAGACCATCCGCCGTTATTAGCCAATGGTACAGAATGATCCAGGATTGCCCTGCTTCGACAAATCATCTCTAATGCCAAGCTATAAACGGGGACCTAACTTACGAGACCTACTGGTCCATACGGACATTACAACTCCTAAACGGAACATTACTAAACATGGGTGCTTCAGATGCCCAAATTGTTTAACTTGTCGCTCTATGGAGCAGGGATCCTATTTTGTTCATTCCCACACGGGCAAAAAATATAGAATGAATCATTACCTCACATGTACGTCTACATATGTCGTATATTTAATTACTTGCCCGTGTGGGTTACAGTACGTTGGCAAGACAAAACGCCAATTTAAAGAATGTATCGCATTACACCGCTCTGCAATAAGAGCGGCGTTGACCGGTAAAGGTTCAGACCAACTGGTAGCCAAATACTTTTTACAGCATAATCACTCATTGGCCACTTTAAGGTATAAAGTGATTGACCACATTCCCCCCCAGCCCAGAGGGGGTAATAGGGATCAATCTCTGTTACGTTTGGAATCCAAATGGATCTACACCTTGAAAACAGTAGCCCCATTAGGCTTAAATGAAATGTGCAACTATTCCTGTTTTTTATAGTTATTATATGTACTATTTTTCATTCAAGGCCACATATAACATGCTTAGGTTGCTTATATCTTCCCACATGTGGCTATTTATATTCCCCTCTACTTCTCAGTAACCGTGTGTATAGCGCAGAGTGCATATTTGATTGTAATTTAGCTTTGTTTAGCATCTGCCAGTTTCAATTTATTTGCGCTGTCATTACCTAGATATTTTATGTTATCTTCTGGTGGCATCCTTCTATATATTCTGGCATTGGTACTGGCGGGCTTTGTGCTAGATTCTTTCTGGGTTTTGGATTCATCTGTACCTGGTTCTCCTGATTCTGATAGCGAATTTTTATCTGTATGCAATATATTTTCTCTATATGTCTTGTTAAGTGTTAACATATCTTTAACATGTTTGGATACCTTCGGTATTCATTGATTTCACTTGTTTGTTTACAGTTTCCATGGGGAGGTTTCCTTGGTTCCCAATTTTACGTGCATCCAATATACGTCGGAAATACGTGAAGTAGGCGGGGGGTTGTATTTAAGTATGGGCGTGCTTAGCTGCTTAAATTCGTCTAGCCCATACGTGTGCGTATGACTGCGGTTACGTTGGAAAAAGTTAAGGTAGGGTTTGGAAAGCGTATCTTGACAAAATACGTACGTTCAAGGGGTGCGCCGAGGGGAGTGTAACGAATTTACGCACACGAAAATACGCTACACGAATAAACATACGGCAAACGTAGTTCTGGATCTACCCCATAGTCACAAAGTAATATTAATCTGTCCGTGAGCAAAGGTCAGGCATGGCCAGGAATGC
>WWET01003548.1:75918-120072 GCA_011038615.1 Limnodynastes dumerilii | reverse complement strand
TGGCTTTTTTAGATGTTGTTTGGCAAACTCTAATCTGGTCTTCCTGTTTCTGTGGCTCATCCTGTGGTGAACCCTCTATATTGACTCTTGTGATGTCTTCTCTTGATTGTTGACTTTGACATATATACACTTACCTCCTGGAGAGTGTTCTTGATTTGGCCAACTGTTGTGAAGGGGTTTTTCTTCATCAGGGAAAAAAATTCTTCTATCATCCACCACAGTTGTTTTCCGTGGTCTTCTGGGTCTTTTGGTGTTGCTGAGCTCTCTGGTGCGTTCTTTCTTTTTAAGAATGTTCAAAACAGTTGATTTGGCCACACCTAATGTTTTTGCTATCTCTCTGATGGGTTTCTTTTGATTTTTCAGCCTAATGATGGCTTGCTTCACTGATAGTGACAGCTCTTTGGATCTCATATTGAGAGTCGACAGCAACAGATTTGCAAATCAAATGTCACACCTAGAATCAACTCCAGACCTTTTACCTGCTTAATTGATGATGAAATAATGAGGGAATAGCCCACACCTTGAAATAGCTCGACAGCAACAGATTCCAAATGCAAATGTCACACCTAGAATCAACTCCAGACCTTTTACCTGCTTAATTGATGATGAAATAATGAGGGAATAGCCCACACCTGTCCATGAAATAGCTTTTGAGTAGATTGTCCCATTACTTTTGCTCCCTTCAAAAGTTGGAGGTACATATAGAAACCGTTGTAATTCCTACACCGTTCACCTGATTTGGATATAAATACCCTCAAATTAAAGCTGAAAGTCTGCAGCTAAAGCACATCTTGTTTGTTTCATTTCAAATCCATTGTAGTGGTGTATCATGTCATGGACAAAGAAAACTGAATTTAATAAGGAGGTAAAGACTTAATTAAAAACGTTCACAAATGTAGCAATTTACTAAAAAATAAATCCATTAACAATTCATAGTTAAAACAAGAGGGATATCAATGAACGGTACAAAATTTAGTTTGTGTTTAAATGTACTTCCTTGAAGACCTTTAAGTTGTATACTTTATACTGTTCAAGACTATGCTTTGTTAAATAGTGCTAGTGCAGTTCTGCCACATTATAAATTATTTTTTTTATTTCATGTATATATTATTATAAATTATCTGCAGCTGGCCAATCTGAAACAAAGACAACTTTGTATAGGTTTATCAAGCTTAGTAAAATAGTGTTGACTGACTTTTTGTGCAGGTCATTAGGAAAACTATTGTGGTTAACCAAGATCATAGATCTTTTGTGGGTAGGATTAAAGGAACCCTCTTCCAGGATTAAATTAAACAGGGAGGTCACTTTCAGGGTAAGGCTCTTCAGTTTTACATAAGTGTTAGGGATAACTATACCAAGGCGTAAAGTTTGGAACTAGGAGTCTGGTGTTTACTAGAGACCCTACTGCTGGGGACAGACTGGGCTGCAAATTAGTAGCAGGTTGCAGCCTTTGGTGCCACTTCCGGCGCGCGCATTGCATCCTTACGGTCGTCAGGACGCGCCGATTGCTCTGTTCCCACCGGGCCGGCCTGGATAGGGTAAGTGGTTCTCTTTTTCCTATATATACCTCACCTTATTTCTTGGCACTTTTACCCTGATGAAAGTTGTGTAAATACAACTGAAACATTGGACCCACTGCCGTCTACTGTGTTCTTTTTGTGAAAACCTCGGAGTGCCCCCATTGTCTGATTTGTATATTACGCTCTCTAGAGCTGGGAGAGCACCGGAGTCTTATACCTCTGCTGAGAGTGCCGCCCGTCAAAGTTGTTTATATATATATATATATATATATATAGATAGATAGATAATGACAATACTGATGGTCTTACTATCTGACTGCCAAGACATCTAAGACATCCATTAACATTCTCTGTAAAGCAGGAAGTTTATAATGTAGATTTGAAAATAATAAACATTCTACCTTAAGCAATTCCTGTTTTTGATATTTTTTTAGGTGATTTATAAGTTACTTCTTTCACACATTAAAATAGTTGTTTTATTTTGAAGGTACACATCTAATAGCAATAGTAGAACATATTACACAATGGATCAGAGCTTATGTCAGTGCATAGGCACTGTTGACTTTATTGTGGCCATTCACCATCCACCACCTGCTTTCCTATTGCAGCACAGGCCATTACCATCTTCCTCTATGTCAGTCTGCCCACATGTCCGTGAACCAACTCCCCTTTTTAATATTTCAATGTGGGGGGTCTCTGGGCAACCAGAAACCCCCCCTGTGTGTGCCACTGGGTCATGTTTAAGTCTGGGAGGCAAACAATAACAAACTATTTCTGCCAAAAACAGTTTTAAGCAGGACGCGGGTATGCTATAGATGCAAAGAACAGTCCCAAGCTTGGATGTGCTGTTACCTGGGAGGCACATTGTAAGTAATCATAGGGAGACGTCTGGAACCCGCTTCAGGAGAAGAAAAACCTGCAGTCCAAGGCTTAAAGCAGGTAAAATCCACAACACGTTTTGGGCTTCAGCCCTTTCACATAAGGAATTTCATGCACTTGCGGGTAAAAACCTAAAGCTCAAGATATCAATAGAAGCTTCTGAGGAGGAAAGGGATCTAGGAATTACAATTCCATGTTACTTAAAGGTAGCTAGGCACTGTAACAAAGCAATAAGATAGATAAGTCAGGTTTTTTTGGTTGCATAAGGAGAAGAATTATTAGCAGAAGGAGAGAAGTAGTAATTCTTCTTTATTTATTGGTATGGCCTCACCTGGAATACTGTGTTCAGTTCTTGAGGCCATATCCCGTATTTACACCTTAGAAACAGTCGCTTCTTAGGTGTGGATCCTTAGTAAAGGACCTACCATGCATGCTTAGTAGGTCCTTTATGCAATCTACGTACCAGTTTTGCACGTAGATTGCCTCCGTGTAATCTTTAAGGTAGGGTCCTGCGATCATAACTTCTATAATCAAGGCTACCACTGCGCTCTGAACACAAGTCCAGTGGAGTTATGGATCCAGTCCCACGTTCCTTTTGTTCTTCCCATATCATTACGACACCTTAGATTCAACTTTCTTTCTCCATCTAAATTTGATATGAAGGATCTTCGTTTGTGTCAGAGTATTTTAAGTAGAAAGAGGCGGCGTAGTGCCGCCACAGGGAATGTTTAGATAGAAGTGGGAGGATGGAGGGATTTAGATTAGCTGGGAAAGGCAGGGAGAGGGATGAATAAGATATGCACCAATGACGTTCTTTTCCCAGCATACAAAAGGAAACTTTATAGACACTTTGATAAGTTGGTCACAAAAGAACTGAAAACTATTCAAATTAGGGATAAACCTTTTTTCAAAAAATCCAATTTATCAAGATCTGATTACAATGCACTTTAGGAATTAAAAAAGAATAAAAATATTATTATCAAACCGGCTGATAAGGGGGAGGCATTGTGGTTCAGGACGTGACAGATTATAAATCCGAAATTGATAGACAGCTCCAGGACCCCCTCACTTATCGCCGTTTAAAAGGGGACCCCACAGTAGGATATCAAAAACCACTTTTGAAATTATTAGATGAATATGTTTCTAAAGGTGCAATTTCCCAACAAGAAAGGGTGTCAAATATAAATCCACAAGGACGCCCAGAAACCTCCGGGACATCCTATTGTGGCTAGCACAGGGTCCATGAAGGCAAATCTGTCGGAATTCATAGATTTTTATTTACAGAGTTTGATGGAAAAAATCCCATCATATATCAAAGATACGAAGGACATGGTTATAAAATTAGATCAAGTTGTGTGGAGGAAGGACTATCATATGGTCACTGCCGATGTGTCCTCCCTCTACACTATAATTGACCACACTAAAGGTTTGGAAGCTGTCCAGTTTTATCTTGATCAAACTACATTAGACCCTGTCTTGAAGGAATTCATTTTGGTGGGTATAAAATTTATTTTAACCCATAATTATTTTAATTTTGATGAGGATTATTTTAATCAGGTATGGGGACCAGGTTTGCTTTCTGTTATGCCAATCTTTTTTTTGGCATTTTGGGAACGTTCCATCCTACCCACAGTGGAGTCAAACCTAGTCTCCTGGTACCGCTATATCGACAATGTTTTTATTCTTTTGGAGTGGCACAAGGGATAGTTTGGATGATTTTTGTGCTTCCCTTAATGTGAACAACCTCAATATAAGACTCACTTTCCTTGTTAGTCAGGTGTCTGTCAACTACTTTGACTTAAATATATATGTGGAAAGTAATCTGATGAAAACTCAAAATTTCACTAAGGATACGGATACGAATTCCTATATTCCTAGGTCTAGTAACCACTATCACCTATGGTTAAATAATATCCCCAAGGGACAATTTATGCGCCTCAGATGCAATTGCTCAGAAGTCCATGTGTTTGAAGACATGCAGAAAGGATGAAAACACAATTTAGTGAGAAAAAGTATCAAGATGAAATACTGGATAGAATCATCAAGGAAGTGAGATCTATGGAGCGTTCTTCTGTATTGGCTCCTAAAAAAAAGTCTTACTAGTTTTAACACTACCAAGTTTCCTTTATTAGTCAGTATAGTAGCCAGTTTAAGGAGGTTGAAAAAATTGTCACTAAACATTGGCATCTCTTAAAAAATGACACCGATCTGCAAGAATATGTGGGAGAAGCCCCAAAGTTTGTGTATAGAAAATCCCCAAATGTATGTAATCATCTAGTTTCTAGTGCATTTGGAAACAAGAAAGAGAGTGTTGGCATTAAATCAAATAGTTTTTACCGGTGTGGCTCTTGTGTTATGTGCAAAACTATTTAAGGCCCCAATAAAATAAATAATTATACATCCAGGTCTAATAATAGATCAGAAAAAATCAACCAATTTATTACATGCAATACTAGTAATTGTATTTATGTTTTGGAATGTAGATGTGGTCTATAGTATATTGGACGCACCTCCAGGCCCCTAAAGATTAAATGGGCAGAACACCTCAGAAACATCAAGAAGGGCTTGGAGGGATATCTTATGTTGTCACATTTTAAACAGAATCACAACTGCAATGTTTAGGATATTACCAATTCTTATGGCATTAAAAAAGTAGAAAAACACTGGCGAAAACACGATAAAGGGACTGAACTTGCTAAAACTGAGATGAAACTAATATTTGATTTGGACACCTTGCAACCCAAAGGTTTGAATTAAGAATTTGAGGTTAAATGGTTTTTGCAGGAATAATGGATGATCTGTGCTATATTGAGGTACATTATTTACCACCATTCCGTTTATTATATAGGATACTATGACCAAGGACCTGTTGCCCCTACAATCATAACAGCCTGGATGTGCCCAACCTCGTCTGATCTTGGAAGTTATACAGGACTGGGCCGGGCCAGTATCTGGATGGAAGACTTCCAGAGAAGACCGGGTGTTGTAGGTAAGAGAATAGTTCAGAGGTAAGTTTACGTTATAGGCGTCTATTTTTAGGGATGGTTGAATATATACACAGATGTACCATTTAATACCATTTCCTCTTTGTATCCTTTGAATGGGTTTATTTTTATTATTTTTATATTTATTTCTATGTACATATTTATAATATTTTATATGTATGCTTTTATATATATTTTAATATATATGTTAATAATTTTTAATGTGCCTTTATCCAGTTTTTTCGCCTTCTGCCATTTATATTTGTCTTTAGATAATTGACCTATTAGATTTAGATAGGTTAGTATTAGTTGCTAAATAACCAAGTGAGACAGATAACACCCCTTGCGCTTCCTCAAGCAGCAACCGTACCCAATAAGGGGTATTTTCACCGTACCCCAAAAATGGGTCTCAGACCTCCAAATAAAATGTGACGCTCTAAGTCCCTATAAATCTAATATAAATAATGTTAACAAGTTGCGCTCAATATTTAAACAGAAAATAATACTTCAATACTTCAAAACCAAACGCAGGGAAATTCAACTTTCTGTACTCTACAAAAGTCCCCTTTGATGGATACCTCACAAGTCCAATATTCGATTAAAATTCCTTTCTTCTTCTTAACCTTGGGCTTGAGTGGTGGAGAATTTTTTTTTTTCCTTAGCCGTTATCTAATAACTCTATTTTTTCTTTGCTTATATTAAAAGATAGGTCTATATTATGGGGATTTCAATTAAGATTCTCACTAAAAACGTTAAAAGATTTAAGATCTCCCTCCCATACTAAAATAATATCGTCTATATAACGATAATACATTTTAAGGTGCTCTTTAGCTAAAGGATACGTAAACCGCCATTGGGCTTCCCACCATGCCATAAAAATGTTTGCATAGCATGGTGCAAATTTCGTGCCCATGGCGGTCCCGGTCCTTTGTATATAAAATTCCCCATTAAAACTAAAAAAATTATTCTGTAGGATAAACTGGATCCCCTCCACTATAAATTCCTGCATATTCTCCTCATATTCAGACTGAGCTAATATCCATTTTATAGCTTCAATCCCTTTTTGATGATCTATTACAGTATATAGCCCCCTTACATCGGCGGTTGCCAACATGTACTCACTATCCCATTTCACATTTTCTAGGATTCTTAGAATATGTCCTGTATCTTTTAAAAAGGAATCTATTTTTCCCATTAGAGGCTGCAGAAGATGATCTATCATTTGAGAGAGATTAGAAAGTGATGGAGTTTACTCCTGCCACAATAGGCCTACCTGAGGGATTGGTTTCACTCTTATGGACTTTAGGGAGTATGTAAAAAACAGGGATAGAGGATTCGGGGTTGAATAAAAACTCCCTTTCTTTTTCTATTACCACATCTTTTTCTGCAAATTTTTAATTAAACCATTCAAACCCTTTTCAATCTTACTTAGGGGGTTACATTTTTTTCTCATAAGTATTCCCTTCATTAAGTAACCTGAGACATTCTTCCTCATATTTAGCTTTACTCATTACTACAATGCTCCCACCTTTATCCGAGGGTTTAATTATTATTTCTTTGTTTTCCTGTAAGGATTTCAGGGCTCTCTTTCTTAAGATTGTATGTTATTTTTTCTTTCTTTTCTATTTCTAATATGTCCCTAGTTACTGCTTGGTTAAAAGCCTCTAACCAGCATCCTTTTATGTGTTAAGGAAAGAAGGTGGATTTCTTTTTAAACACCCTCTTTTCTCCTTCCTCTTGACCGTCTTTGTTTCTAAAGAATTTTTTTTAAGTTACCTTTCTGATGAACTTCTGTACATCAAGAAAAGTTTAAAAAATATTGGTTCTTTTTGTGGGAGCAAATTTTAATCCCTTCCCTAACACTTCTTCTTCTTCTTTAGTTAGGGTATAGTGGCTCAAATTGAAGATTTTCACCTTCTCTCTTTCATATATTCTATTTTCTTCCTTCTTCTTACTCCTAGACAATTTTCTTCTCAATTTTTTGTATTTGGATTTGCCTTTCACTCCCCCCCTTGTACCCCTTCGGCACTTTTGTTCAGTGCCAACTCCTACCCTAAAAAAGGGGGCCTGACTTAATTCTGTCCTCTAGGGTAAAAGTCCGTAGATCTTATTGGACTTCTATATGGGTACCACTGCCTATCCCTGGACCTCCTATATTCTCCTACATCATCTTTCTCTCTTCCCCTTTCTCTTGGCTCAGATCTCCTATGTCCTTCTTTGTAATGGCGGGTGTCCTGCCTATAGTCGAATTCCCATCCCCTTCTATCCCTATATCCATCTCTGTATGGACTCCTATCCCTCCTTACTCCCCTATAATATTCGTCCTCTTGTCTTTTCCTAATATATTCATGATGGGAGGTATCTCTTCTGTTATCCCTTCTATACTCATATTCAGTCCTAATGGGACTATTTCTTCCCCCCCTATCCCCCCTATATTCCCTATATGGACTCCTTTTTCTTTCTTCTCTAGAATGACCTTTCTCATTTTTATCTGATACACTATTCCTCCTTATTTCCTTCTCTTTATTGTCCCTTTGTCATCCTTTCTCTTTTTGAACTTCCCCTTGTTTTTGATTCTCTTTTGTCTTTATTACATTATTGCTCGGGTTATTCTTCTGTGATTGTTCTGTCTGTATTTGATTCAAATTAGTTTTTTTCTTTTGGGGTGTTTTATCTTTCTTTTCTACTTCCCTTCTAATGTTCCCCATATTATTGTCTTCTGACTGGGAGGGAGCATTTGTATCCATCTTATGTAATTCTAATAACATATGGCTCTCTAATTTTTCTATCTTCCTCCTTATAATATCTCTTCTACCACTTTTAAACAGTAGTTGTGTGCCTGTATTAAAGGCCACTTTATCCCTTCTAAATTTATTATATTTCCTATCTATTATTACTTGTTCTTTCTTATTAAGTCTATATTGAATCTCCTCTTCCATCTCTTTAAATTCTGGTAGTTCAGAAAATGGTTTTATAAGGGTGCTATATTCTTGTATTTTTATTTCTAATTCTTTCAGTTCCCTCCTCCTTTCTTTAACTATCAGCTCTATCAATGAAAAGGAACAATCTTCCAGAATCCTATACCACCCCTGTACAAAATCCTTTGATTTTGACTCAAAAGCACATAGTTTCTTAAATCTTAAGCCTTTGGGTATGATGCGGTCAGCCAAGTATTTTTCATAATACATCATACTGCAGCATTCTGGAGCTTGACTGTTTCACGCTACCATGTTCCTGTCCCTGTGATGATGACTCTATCAGCCGAAACAGCTGTCGGGACCCAAGGGAGAATCATAAGTATCACCCAGTCGCCCATTTAAACTGTCTAAGATCACCTTTGTTGTGCCTCTTTTTTTTTTTTTACTCTAATGGTGCTCATATAGCTGCTATGGACTCTTTGGCATATTTCAGAAGCTGGATTGTGATGATACTCTATGTTTGAAACCTATTTTTGTGAACTACATGGCTGCTTAATTTTTTTATTACACTTACTTGCATATCTGTTGCACTGTGTTCTTATGGACCTGTTGGTCTGACGTTCAGGACGTTTTGTGCTACAATAAAACTCGCTTAAATTCTTTAATTGGTGTTTCTTTTTGGAGTGCTGGTTACAGAGAATTCTCTGTGTTTTTTGTATATATATATATATATATATATATAATGAGATATTGGATTGAGTCTAAACTTTTAAAATATTGTCATTTTCCAGTAGCAAACGCAGGATAAAAAAAGGGGGGTTCCAATGCGCTTAATACATGTGGGATATGTCTCTCTACAACCAATTTTGATGTTTACTATATTATGTTCTGGCGGGGGTATGTTGGATGGCTACTATGCCAGGTCTTCATATTATTGTGAATATATTCTGTATTTATTGTCTTTATATATTTTACCCATCTTAATATTAGATTATACAATGAAATTATAGTTTTTTGTTAGAGGCTATTAGTTTAAGGTATTTTTTAGAATTATAGCGGCATGTAGGTGAACCACGAACGGGTTAAAATGCTGGCACTAGGAGGAAATTAAACATCTCTATGGCTACCAATTAAGGATCAGCTGCTACTTCCACCATAAAGAGACCTTACCTTGAGTATCCGGATCACTATTGAGAAAGGGCAATGCCCGAAACGCGTTTAGATTCCAGCCCATGAAGCAGCTGTCGTGTACCTTCTCCCCGCTGACGCACACCTGATGCCCTAGGACTTGTTACATTCTGCTGCCTGGACGTCCGTATATTGCAGCCTACTGGGACATCTGTTAACTTCGGTAGGGGATTTGTTTTACACCTCAGCTTGCACATTTTTATCTATGTATTTTGTCTGTCACTGCTGTTATGAAATATTTGTTCAGTAAACTTATTATATTAGACTCCGTGGTCTTTTATCTTTGGTTATTTTCTACTGACCCTCTCTTTTCTTTTATCCCTATATATCAATTTGGATGAGAGTTTGGGCAATTTATACAGCAGTGGAGACTTTTGTGGAAAAATACGTGAATTTACCCTTCACCTGTATGCTGCTTAGTATATGGACTCATATATTAACTTAATATTTATTGTATGATTTATTGTCTTATCCAGTGCTGTGATTTTTACCTATCATCTTTATTTGTTTACCAATGACGTTCTGTATTGAGGGATAGTTTTTTAAGATTTCATGTGTCTTTAATGTGGAGTGGCTGACATTGAAATCGTCATAATCAATGAGGGATAGCTGGAGCAACTTCATCAAGGGTACTTACTAGGTTTTGGTTAAGGTGATATGCCATATCAGGAAAGTGGAAGTTATGAAATGGAGAAAGATATTGTTGCACTGATTGAAAAAGTTGGATAATATCAATGGCATTAAGATTTCTACAAGCATGAGTAGATTTTATAATTAGTTATATATAAATATAATTCCACAAGTGTAACTATTTTAAACTATAAGGAACATTCTAAACAAAATGACAGCCAGTCACATGGTCCTATTGATATATTAAAATCACCTTGGTTGTGACATCATTGTTGGTACCACCCATATTAACAAAAGGACAGTGTATTCCCAGGGGGGATACATTTTCACTTACACACACATTCACTTACACACACTCACTGGAACACACACACACACACACACACACACACACACACACACACACACACAACCTTTCACAATTCATCCCCTCTCTACATCCTAACCCTAAGCCTCCCTACCCCACAGCCTGACTCTAACCTTCCCCTTATGCGAACCATCCACTCCCCACAGCCTAACCTTAGGAATCCCCTTCTCACATCCATCCTCTCCCCACAGCCTAACCCTAAGACTAATTTGGTAAAGTACATCACCTACCCTGCACTAACCTGTCTGGTTATCTAGTTGGAAATGTCGAAAACTATTGGGTCCTGTGGTGGGTCTGCAGCACAAATTTCAAAATGAAATTTTTTTTGCAATAAACAGCCGACAATTAGATGTTGTTTGTGTTAATTGTGAAAATGCCATTTATACAGCGGCACATGTAACCTTGATAATTTAGGTATGTCAAAAGGGAAGAAATGAAGAAGCCATGCAAACAAGTGTTGCATTGGGTGGGCAAACTCTATACTTATTGTTATAGGACTCTATTATAAAGATGTCACATAATCATCATTGCTGCTCAGTCAGTCTCAGTATCAACAACACAGCTTGGTCTGCCATCTGCATCACCTGTGCTACTTAAACAGCCTCTGCACCATCATCATCTCAGTTAAAACTGTCACCTCTGTAGTCAAGTCTCTAATGTGCTATGCTGCAGTTCTGTCTTCTGATGCTACATCGCTACTGGATCTGTCAGTTCAGCTTCCTAGACTTTCTTGTCTTCTGCTGCATACTTCTTCTACAAGGACTGGATCCAGAATTAATAACATCAGAGGACTTATGCACATAATTTGTCCCCTGACAGGTAAAATTGGTGCATGCACGCACCAGATAATACTCTAGCATACCTGCTGACATACAGAATTCAGATCTGTATGTTTGCTGGTACGATGAAGGGGCTTCACCTTCATTTATGCCTGCCGTATCCCGCCATAGAAGCAATACACCTATATGAGCAAAATTTTAGTACAGAGAAGAACTCCTATCAAGCGTCTATTAGCTGTTATACTGAGGTAATCAAAGAAATATAGGTTTTGGGACAAAAAGGATAGATTTCCTCAGCTACTGTTACCGCTGCAATAACAGTTAGATTCCCGGCACAGAAAGGCATTAGTTCTCCGTCCCACAGTGTGATCAGCTAGGCTCACATATGAGATTACAGACTCCTGTTTGTGTGGTCATCAATACACCACTTGCATGTAGTGACGTGCGGCGGTGCCCAAAGGTGTTACATGCCACTCTGCTGGGACATGTAAGTGTGCCTTCTCTCAACATGTCCCGTGCATCTGCCTCTTTGCTTGTGTCCAGGTCATTGCCTAGTTATCTGGATGCAAGCCAATGTGCTCTGCGGGTGGGTCCTGCTACTGCAGTGATTAGTGGCAGTTTGCTTTATATCAAAATCTGTCTTGCATTGTAGTGCCTTTTATAGCGATCACATTACTTCCAGATTCCTGAGTGCTCTGTCCCTGCTTACCTGTCATGTCTCTTCCTGTGTCCACCTTACCTACCTCTCCTCCATTGTATGGTACCTCCTGTATGAGTGACTCTTACCAGGTGTAGTGTGCTAGACCTTCTTTTCAGTACTCCTGTAAGTCCTGTTTGTCTCCAGTCCTGTACTGGTTATTGTCTCTAAGTTCTCTATCTTTGCACAATTAGCATTGTTTCAGTCCTGTGCCACTCCACCTGCACTGTACATACTGACATCACCTGCACAACTTCATCTGTGCATCACTGTATATATACTCATCTCCCATACTGGTATCACCTGTGCTATTCCATCTGCACCCTGCTGTGTACTCCGATCCTGTACTGGTAATTCACCTGTGCTACTCTACCTGCATTTTCCTGCAATTCTCCAGTCCCATACTGGCAATATCCTGTGCCTCTCTATTTGTACTACTGGTTTTCAATCCAGTCCTGACCCGGTAATTCTTTGTGTTATTTTCTTCAGCTCTTCTGACTAGTTCATCTTCCTATTAGGCACAAGTTTGGTCACTGGGGGCCATGACCTGCTTCTGGTTCGCAGCCAATTTTTATCCCTACCATCAGAGGCTCTGGTGAACACCGTCCAGAAGTTAGACTCTACACCCTGGTGTATATCTGTCCCTTAGTATAACTAGTGGTCTCATAACCATAAACAATAAAAATATGTAAATCTGGCGCAAAATAATGATAAATATAAAATATGAAAAAATATAAAAGTGATCTGACTTCTTGATACTATCAAATATGTAAATGTTATTAAATACACAGATATAAAAATATATTATGTTTTCTAGCAATGCAACACCTTGATCAACTGGTACCCTGGCCACAGGTAAAGGTAAAAAAATTTAAAACAATGGGATCCGAAGGTGCAGGTTTAATAGACTGGGGCTCAAAAGACAGACGATCTCTGGTATAGCACACTTGAATCGGAATTATCCAGGAGATGTAATAAAGTCCCAAAGAGTGTATATGCCACAGGTGTGTCCAATAGGGATGGATACTTACAAAGGGAGTCCGATAGAGATAGATACTCACAGAAAAACCTACATGGGTGTAAAGTTGTCTGGTGAACTCTAATTAGAGTTGGAGGTGGCGATGACTGAAGGCTTGTTATGCCCACATGGAATGGACTGCTGCTGGTCTGAGGATGGCAATACCGTCAGGTCGGCTGGATGAGACCTCGCAAAGGTGCAGATAAACTCTTGAGCTAGTGAGTGGTCTGTATGTGGTTAAAGTTCTGATATTGGTCCCCAAGGCAACAATTTGGAGCAAAGTAATTAAAAAGGGTTGTAGCTCGAAAGCAACAAAGTATCAGCAAGAATAAAACACCCTTACGCATTTCATCACTTGATGTGATTTCTTCAGAGGGAAGGCAGTGTGAGCTGGTCTTTTGGAGATGCAATTTATAAAGGGATTTAATTGATCTTGATTATTAAACACCTGAATCCTTTGTAGCAAAACACACTGGATATAGAATCAAGAAGTCATTTGATTACAATATAAATAAAAATAAAAAATGAATAAATAAATGATGATTAAAATAAACTTAAATAGACCAAAATTAATTGAATGAATTAATAAACAAATAAATAAAAAAGCATAATATAATAATGTAATAAATGATGAAATAAATATATTTTAAAAAACAAAAAAATAATAATAATAATAAAAATAAAATGAAATAAAATAAATATAAATATAAATGTAAATAAGGAAAAATACACTGAATGGATTAATTAAATTAAATGACAGCATTCAATTCTATGTTCTCATTAAGTCCATCAGGGGTTAACGAGTTGAGTTGATATATCCAGAAAATTTCCTGTCTACACAGACGTTTAAAACGATCATCACCTCTTGCTGTTGGTGGGATGTGTTCAACCTCTGTTACCCTAAGACAATCTGTCTGGAGACACTATGTGACAAACATTTTTTCAACACATTTCTCCTATGTTCCCCAAAACTTGTATGGAGAGTTCTAGTGGTCCGTCCCACGTAGTACACGTTACAGCTGCAGCTGAGAACATATATCACGTAGGATGTCCCACAATTGATAAACCGATAAACCTCTTGACATTAAATTCAGGGGTTATACCCTGGACTAGAAAATTACATACAGTTGTCTTAATGATGTGAGAACAAGTAAAGCAACATCTAAAACATCCAATTTTGGGTGATGGTAACCAATTTTTTCTTTTGTCATCAACATTTATAGTTTTATTATTTCTTGGACGTCAGAAGCTAGGAGCTAAGATATTTTGTAAATAGTTACCTTTCTTATAAGAGAAATTGGTAAAATACTTTTAAGGTTTTTGTCCTGTAACAAGATAGGGTAATTATTTTTAAATATATTTTTTGTTTTATATGAAGCTTTGTTAAATTTTGTGATAAAAGCACATTCATGTTGAGAAGTGATTGTCTGTTTTAATTTTATGTTGTCCCTGGGAAATTAGTTCTCTTTTCTTCTTGGCAATTTTTATTGTCTTTATTTTTGTTTTCATTCTTTTCCTCACTTTTGTCTCTATTCTTATTTAGTTTGTCTAACACCAAAAGATCTGTTCTATTTATTTCTTGAACATCTATCAAGGCTTTAGCTAAAATATCGGAAAGGGTAATTCCTTTCTTCAAACCTTGATTACATTTCTTTTGCTGATGGTCAAAATCTTCTTGGCGTGAACAATTTCTTTTTAAGCGCATTATTTGACCCTTTGGTACATTGTTTTTCCATTTTGTATGATGTGCACTCTGATAATGTAAGTATTTGTTTGCATCTGTAGGTTTGTGAACTGTGGTGGTAATAATTTTGGAATCTTGGATTTTAAGAGAAAGGTCCAGAAAATCTATCATAGTGCGGTGAAAATTATATGTGAATTTTAAATTATAATTGTTGTGGTTAAGGTGAGAAATAAATTCTGCAGCTCTATTTTCACCACCACCCCAAATAATAAAAAGATCATCTATATAACGGCCATAGAGGACCAGGTCCGCCCCGAACCTGCCATCCCAAACATGGGCGCATTTAAAATCTCCCACGTATAGGTTCGCATAGCTCTGGGCAAAGCGGGTCCCCATGGCTTGTGGCATATACACTCTTTGGGACTTTATTACATCTCCTGGATAATTCTGATTCAAGTGTGCTATACCAGAGATCGCCTGTCTTTTGAGCCCCAATCTATTACCCTGCACCTTCGGATCCCATTGTTTTTAATTTTTTCACCTTTACCTGTGGACAGGGTACTGGTTGATTAAGGTGTTGTATCGCTATAAAACATATTATGTTTTTATTTCTGTTTATTTAATAAAATTTACATATTTGATAGTATCAACAAGTCAGATCCCTTATATATTTTTTCATATTTTTATTGTTTATTTTTA
This sequence comes from Limnodynastes dumerilii, assembly GCA_011038615.1. Classification (NCBI taxonomy): domain Eukaryota; kingdom Metazoa; phylum Chordata; class Amphibia; order Anura; family Limnodynastidae; genus Limnodynastes; species Limnodynastes dumerilii. The sequence continues at coordinate 104,709 of WWET01003548.1, read as the reverse complement.
CTTTTCCAACAAGCATATCACTTGTTTTGTGACAGGCTGCCCTCCTTCCATTTTTTTCCCCCTTTCCTTTACCATATTTTTAGGTGGTGAAATTTATTCTTTTTGGTTACTTTGTATTATATTTGAGTTTTTAGCGACTAGTATGGCTAATTTTGCCCCTTATGAGGAACGATTGATGAGAAGACAGGCATAGTTAAATGTACAATCTGATGATAAAAATCATGAGCTCTCTCCCAACATTGATTCCTTAATTAAAGAAAATTTTGATAAACTTTCCCTGTGTTTTGGGCTGCTGTTAGTTTTTAGTTCAGAGGAGCGCCATCTTATCCACCATTTCTTGTTAAACTGGAAAACTTGTTACAATCAGAAAAAAGACACTGGTTGGACAGTGTCTTCTTAGAGCAATATATAGAAAATAATATTATACCTAGAGGCCTCTGTCTATATAAATCCTTTGCATTTAAAGAGGATAAAGAATGGGAGACACAGTAGAATTCAATGTTGGATAATTGCTCTATGATTCTGATGAAACTTTTGGTTAAATGTCGTAAAGAAAAAATGAAAAGCATGTCTATTGAAATTGAATCTGTTAAGAATATTTTGATACCACACAACAATCATCCTGTTTTTCTAGAAAGAGATCAACTTATTAACAAAAATGTAATAAATTATGAAAGATCTATAACAATAGATAAAAAAGACAAATATCAAAGATATACTATAGATTATGAAACTGATAAGGTTTGTACATACAATAGAAAAAGTGGGAAAGAATTTCCATATGTAAAAAAACATTACAAAGGAGTGACTAAAAATCAATCTATAAAAAAAGATCCACAACAAAGCACTCCTAAAAACAGTGGTCTTGCAAATGGAAATATTCAGAAAATTAAAGTTATTCATAAGAACACTCAGAAGGATAAGAAAAAACTAATCAATATTGATTCTCAGAAAAAAGGATTGGAAAAAGATTACACCTTAGCCTATAGAAAGGAGGATAACATCCCCATCTCTGTTTCTAATGGAAGTACTTTAGATACAAATTTACCAACTTTTCCTAATGTTAATAATACTGGAACTATTCCTAAACACAGTGCACCTCCCCCGAAAAAATCTCAAGTAATAAAGAAAACATATAAAGGTTTTTTAGGGAAAGGACCATCATTGAATCCAAAAAACTTCTTCCACCCAAACCGATTTCAGCTTCTCTCCCCAAGTCCCCTAAAAAGATCAAGGGGTTCTTGGGAAGATGTAGAGGAAAGAGAGGTGAAAGAAGAATTAGAAGTAAAGGAAAAAAGACCTCCAAAGAAACAGTTAAAATAAGTGGAGTATACAATCTGTCTAGCAAGGTGCTAACCAATCAACAGCTAACCCTTCTGTCGAGAGGTTTGAATTTTGCACCGACAGCAGGTCCTAACATTTTTTATCTCTTCTCTGAACTTAATAGATTTATGCACACCTTATGTAGGAAAAAATATTTTCAGAAAAAAGGTGACATTACAGGCAATAGACTTGCGGTTGGTGAGAAGACCATCAATGTATCCTTTGATATTAATCATATGTTGATGATTGGTTTTTGTTTTGTATATAATGACAATCACCACTAATGTTGTGTATTGAAACCCATTACTGTGAGATTTAAAATTTTAATATGATATGTTTACAGCTTGGGTATACACATTTTATCACTTTTATCACTTTAGATGGTCAGGCGTGTATCCCTTTAAGAAAGGGATTAGTCATGTTTCCTTCATATCGGTATAATGCCTGTTTTCTCTTCTCGGACCAGATTCAGAATTAAGAACGTCTGGTAACTTACGCACGCAAAATGCGTAAGTGGAGTGATTTCTATTCAGGGAGCATGTGCAGACCATGGAGATACGAAGCGTAATTGGAAAGATGCATAAGTAATTTCCGCATGTCAAAAAATCCGTACGAACATAAAAGATCGGCCGGATTATTAATTAGTAGGCGTCAATTGGAATGTAAATAGCAAAAAATAGGCGTGATAATGCAGAAAACGTGCGGTTATATATGCGAACATTTAACTTCCGTCACATATACGCACGCTAATGATAAGGTTGCTTTAAAAACACGGAAGTGTTCCCAAAATGTATTCATTTTGCAAAACGTACTTATTTTGTATGAACATACGGATCAATTACGAACGCATGGAAAACACTCTTAATTCTGAATACGGTCCCTAGCTTTTTTATATAATTTATTTGAAATTTGATTTGTTATAATATTGCTTAAAAAGTTAGATTTATTAATTTTTTATTTTTATTTATATTCTAAACAACTGACTTCTTGATTCTATATCCAGTGTGTTTTGCTACAAAGGATTCAGGTGCTGAATAATAAAGATCACCTCCCAAAGACCAGCTCACACAGCCTTCCCTCTGATGAAATCACATCAAGTGATGAAACGCGTAAGGGTGTTTTATTCTTGCTGATACTTTGTTGCTTTTCGAGATACAACCCTTTTTAATTACTTTGCTTCGAATTGTTGCCTTGGGGCCCAATATCAGAACTTTAACCACGTACTGACCACTCACTAGCTCAAGAGTGTTCTCAGCACTGTCCATACCGCCTACACGGCAGGAGCTGCACTCACAACTCCTCCGTCAGCTATCCGGCTGGACCAATAGTCCCAACGTCTTGGGCTAGAGACACCACAACATGGACTCCTTTCTGACTCTCGCATTGAGCGGCTGCAGCACATCACCACTACCTAACAGCTGTCAGATTAATTTGTGCCTTTGCAGCGTCCTCCTCCAGCCGACTTGATAACTTTACACCGCTGCAGCATATTGCCACCATCTAACCGCTGTTGGATTTATCTGCACCTTTTGAGAGGTCTCATCCAGCTGACCTGACGGTATTGCCATCCTCAGACCTGCAGCGATCCATTCCATGTGGGCATAACAAGCCTTCAGTCATCGCCACCTCCAACTCTAATTAGAGTTCACCAGACAACTTTACACCCATGTAGGTTTTTCTGTGAGTATCTATCTCTATCGGACTCCCTTTGTAAGTATCCATCCCTATTGGACACACCTGTGGCATATACACTCTTTGGGACTTTATTACATCTCCTGGATAATTCCGATTCAAGTGTGCTATACCAGAGATCGTCTGTCTCTTGAGCCCCAGTCTATTACCCTGCACCTTCGGATCCCATTGTTTTTCATTTTTTCACCTTTACTTGTGGCCAGGGTACTGGTTGATTAGGGTGTTGTATCGCTAGAAAACATAATATGTTTTTATTTATGTGTATTTAATAAAATTTACATATTTGATAGTATCAAGAAGTCAGATCCTTTATATATTTTTTCATATTTTATATTTATCATTATTTGGTGCAGGAGTCACATATTTTTATTGTTTAATTTTACTTTTTCAACAAGCATCTCACTTGTTTTGTGATAAGCTTCCCTCCTTCCATGTTTTTTTTCCCCTTTCCTTTACCTTATTTTTAGGCGCTGATTTTTATTCTTTTTGGTTTCATAACCATGTTTATTCTGGGTAAGTATCTAGTTCTATTCTAATCTACAGAATAGTTGATTGCAAGATGCAAGGTTTCCATATTGGTGAGCGGGAGTCCCAGTGCACTAGGGATCCTCCTCCTTTTCTTCTATTTACCTTACAGTGGTTGATGGTTTGATGGTAGCCTGGAGAGATGATTACACAATGAATATCAATTAAAGTTTGAGTTGGTGCACTCCGTTATCAGTTACTTTCTTTTTTGGTCTTAGGGAAGGCTACCTGCCAACTCATTTTAGGCTTATAGTGGAGAAGAGACTATGCAATTGACTTGATTCCTGGCCCTATACTACCCTTAGATAGTACTTACCCATTCTGTATTCCATACAACATATTAATCTTCTGTTCTGACCAGCCCACTTACCATCACCTTGGTAAGAAAGTACTCCAGAACCTGAGATCCAATAAAATTTTCTTTAAACTCAAGAAATTTGTCTTTGAGGTTAATTCCACACCTTTTATGGGCTTCATCTTCTCTGGTATTAAATACAGAACTTACCCAGACAAGCAGAAAGTGAATTTTAATTGACCACAACCAACCCCCCGTAAAAACAATCTAACGCTTCATCAAATATCCTTTCTTTTATTGGACATTTGTGGAGGGATTACTTTACTATTATAGCACCAATTACTGCTGTCACAAGGAAGAGGTTTAATCCAGCTAAATGGCTGGAAGAGAGCTTAATGGCTTTCCATAGTAGCAGGCCATCATGTCTACTCCTATTCAGATATTTCATCTCCCTTCTTAATCAAAGTTGATGCCTCCTCAGTCGAAGTGAAAACTCTGCTGTACCAGAAAATTCCTGTTGGTCACCTACACACCTTTGTGTTTTTCTCCAGGAAGGATCTTTCAGCATAAAAGACTTATTCTATCTAGGACAGAGAGCTGTTGGCTATGAGGTTGGCGATAGTGAAGTGGGGGTAACATCTAGGGGGGCTCAACATCCAAGTAGCAATTTTTACAGACCACAAGAACCTCTTCTACCTCAAATCCACTTGGTGGCACAATTCCTACTAGAGAAGATGAGAACTATTCTTTTCCCATTATGATTTTCAAATGTACTGTAATACTGACAATATAATGACATGTAATATAGTAGGATAATTTGAGCAAATTAAGGTGAAAGGAAAAGATTTTTGAGTTTGTTGAGAATGTACCCTTAAAAGTATGCAGTGCGGTAATTCGCAATTATACCTGAATGATACCAAGCCATTCGATGATGCGGTCCAACCCACAAAAGTGTATTTAAAATGAAAAGGAAAGAGTTAATCCAAAAGGTGCAGGAGCCTGAGACAGCAGCGCAATCCAATGCACCGGCGAGACTTCAGTACAAAAGCCACTGGCCTTCAGAGCCTGGGCATCATCCTTTTAACAATTGGGATCAAAGCCGCTCTCATCTTGATTGGAGAATTCTCATGGTCATCCTGGATTCCTGGCTCATTATTGGTCTTGGGGTTTCCTTTGTTTCCATTCCAGAGGTTAATCAGCATAATTGAACAGGTTTTCCTAGCCTATCTAGCAGGGTCATATAACTAAACATTTCATATCATACTTTATTTATACCTATAACTTGCGATCGCTTTATGCGATCTTTCAGTGGAAAATAGCATTGCTAATACAGCATTGTTTTCTACACTACAAGTCTAAATACGATACAAGTATAACATTCATACGCAGATCGGCGACAATTTGCTGATTAAACCGTCTGTGAATATAATACACAACTTTAAGAAATTGGAACGCATATATACAATAAACATAAACAAGTTCTACATGAAATTATGAATGTGAAGTCGATTATGAATTTAGAAATATTGCACGTGAGAAAATCCACGAATGTACGCACGTGCACTCTAATGCGCGCTCATGATTACGTAAATACGCGTTCATCTTTCTGAGGTCCTTTGTTCTTAATGTGAAAAAATATTACCCTTCAACAGCGCTGTAAAATTTAGAGTTCAGTAAAAATATTCAATATAGTTTGTAACTGATTTTCATATATAGTCTCTATTTCTCTTCCAATGATTCTACCTCTGTTTTTCTCCTCCGTGTGATATGTAAGACAAAGAGAAGTACCCTTTTAAATATATAGCAAATATAAGAAAACAATGCCGCACTCACGTTGTCCTCCTCTTGTCTTGATGCTGTGTATTAATAGTCTCCAGACCTCTCTCTCCTTGTTTCCTCCAGACCGTGAATCAACTGAAGTTCTACACCTCGAACCTCCCTTTCCTAAATTTCCTTCCCCCCTCCGTCCGTGGTGGGGGGGGGGGAACAAAGGGGGAAAATCTCCAATAGTGCAATACGTTTTAAACTTTCACCACAAAGATAAACCGCCAACTGATATTGCACTCACATTGATTCTATCTTGTGTTTTTACTCGTCAGCAGGGGGTCTGCACCACTACCCTAAAAACTATCCCAATACCCTACTAAAAGGAAGTACTAAGATATAATAATGTGAAAAAATATGGGGTATTTGATCAAATATGTGTAACAAACATTTCTGTGTTTTATTTTACAGATAGAACAGTAGAGTTTGTTACTGGTTTATGACAGTGTGCAAAAGTGTCATAAAGGTTAGTCATATTTTAAATACAGTGTCCACTATTTCTTTCTAATACATGGAAATAACATTGGCCTCAGCCAGGCCAGTAAGGCACAACAGCCTTTGAAACCACAGATATATTGGAAGTCCCTGGTGTGGGACTTCCCACCTGGAGAAGTAATTTGTTCTGCACATTTTAGTGGCGTTATCATTTAAAGATTGCATTTATAAAAACAGATTGCATTTCAGCTTCATCAACTGCATCTCCCAATTTAGTCACCTGGATCAACTTGAATGCACATAAACAGCTGATCATGCAAATGGATAGAAGTAAAAGATTCCTGTAAATTATATGTTACACAATGCTAATCAGTAGAATATTTTACTGAAAAACAGGCATAATCATGACTTTCCAACATCAGAACATAACATATATATTTTTTTTCTTTCTGCCTGTTAATATTAAGTCTTAATGAATTACTGTGGGGGTTTTTTTTATTGGTAAATTGCTAAAGAATTTACTAGCACTTTTAAAATCTATTCTTATTCTTATAATAATAACAATAATAATAATAATAATGTTGTATTTCCATTTTTTCATTTTTATTTTAAAGTTTTATTTAAATTACGAATATTAGAGACATTCGATTAGGGCTTTGTTGCCACATTACTGTATACAGGGATGGTACCTTGAAAATACGTAGAAATCTATGAAACATAATGGAATAGATGCAATGTCTGCAGAGTTGCATGCAGAATATTAAAGGCAGAATCCAGGGCACGGATCCACCATTCGCACATAGGAGAGCAATGGACGTGCCCTGTTCTGGACCTGAAATTCCATACATCGGCCTCCATTGCGGAGACTACATATGAAATTACCTTTTAAATTTGGATCAGGCCCAAAGTCATCGAGCAGATATCATACATCCACAATGTGAACAAAGAATGAGGACAAAGAAGCTGGTTTCTGAGGTTCATTTACTATGATTAGCGCCTCGCAGCAAGCCTTGCAATACAGTGGGCCATATTTAAAAAATATACCTCCAGCTAGGTCCCATGATGGTCAGCGAGCCTTTGGCTGACATCGTTTGGCCTCACTCTAAAACTAAGTCCTTGCACATGCGCAGTAGCTGCCGACTAGTAGCTGGGACTTGTAAAATGTCAAGTCCCAAAAGGCAAAATCACTGAGCATGCACTGGGATTCAAGACAGACGCAACCTGCGGTCAGGTAAGTTTTAAAAAAAACTCTTTCTAATAGATATATTTTTTATTTAATTATTCATTTAAAAAAATGTTTAAAATAACAAATTATTCCTTAGCTTACAATAATAAAACAAATCATTGACCTAGTGATTGCTATTCTGTTTAATGACACAATGCCAAAACAGAGCCACCTTTTAGTTGCTAATCCTAGTCTGCCTAGGATAGTTTTGTCTGGCGTTTCAGTGTCTAGGGCTGGTCAGCGATTGTGAAAACCTGGACAGCATTTTTGTGACAGTACCCTCAGGGAGGGAGAGGGGGAGGGTCTATGTTTAAACAATTCTCTTCTCTGACCAGAGGTATTTCTGGAAACAAAACAATACATTGTTATTAATTTAATCACAAACCATCATAACATAAGTAATATAACTTATACATTCAAGCTAAATAATTCAATAATTCAGTATTTTTCAATTACCGCATTAAGGGTTTTATTGTTTTATATAAAATTAAGTATCATGATTGATGTAACCATGATTTATTATTAAAGGACCGGATCCAGGCTCAAATACAGATGTGCTGACAGACCCCTACCTAAAAGCTTATGTGCCATTCTCACTTAAAATAAGGATGGTGGGGAAGTCTCGTTAATATGAAGGGCACATAGGACCATATCTCACATACGTACATGTGGAGGTATTGAAGTCCACACAAATACAAAAGTGGGAACTCCCCCTGTCACTCATTCAAACTTTACTGCAAATACGCTGCCATAAGGCAGCAGCAACACTGACGTGCGGGTCAGGGGTCTATACTTCCGCTGTTCCGCATGTAAGTAGTAAACCCTGCCCCTACTGTCTAGTATAAAGTCCCCTCACGCCCACCTTGACAGGAGGAGGGGAAGAACCGCCCGTTGTACGTATATCCTGTTGTATGGAACTCATGCACACGTGAAATGCGTGGGTATTCTGCTCTGAAATAATGGAAAACAATTCCACAAAAGTCTAGATCCGTTTCAAAGTCTTATCATTTTTTATAGCAGCACAATGGCTCAGTGAGTAGCCCTTGTGCCTCACAGCGCTCAGGGCATGAGTTTGATTCCCAGACTAGGCCTTATCTGTGTGGAGTTTGTATGTTCTCTCAGTGTCTGCATGGGTTTCTTCTGGGTGCTCCAGTTTCCTCCCACACTCCAAAAACATACTGGTAGGTAAATAGACACTAAGTGAATGTCTAATGTCTCTGTAAAGCGCTGCGGACAATTTGTGGTATTATATAAATAAGTGTTAGTGATACTGTAATTAATATTTAATTCAATACCCTCCCCCACCTAACTCCAAGTTACAATAAATTTATCCCTCTAAGTTTATCTTATTAGACCTGTCATTGGCTGCCAGAAAATACCAAATATATGTTTATTTCACTCCCAGATATATGATTTCAGGCAGCTAGACTGTCTATTTGTATTGGAGGTTTATATTTCCCGATCCCAGGTCAGTGACTCTACTGAGGGGTCGATTCAAGCTGCTAACCGTACAGCGATTTCCTCTGCCAGCTTGAATTAGCTGATATTAGGGATAACGTGGTACAGAGGGTGCAACAGGGGTATGTTAAACGTACTGATGATTTTCCTTGACAACCACTTAGAAGCTTGACAACCGATTACAATGACTGGCTATATCAGCACAGGTAATCACAGTAGTAAATAATTGCTGCCTGTAAGGAAATCTTCAAGTTATTGTGGCATTTATCTGGGTAAATACACCAATACTTTAATGACCAATGTTTTTGGATTTAGCATGAAAGACTTTCATTCCACAATTCAATTCTTATGATGGGAGGAGGAAATAAATAATAAGATTTAATCTCCCTCTGTGGTGGAAATGAAGAGGGTTACAGTGTCAGGGTGGGACAAAAAGGTAGTGGTACATTTACCACTAGGAACATGGGACTAGATCCAGAATATCTAGAATATTTTTTTAGGATTGGGGGGAGGGGTTATTTAATGTTAAATTTAAACTCCTCCTCTTATTAGAATTGACACCGCCCTCATATTTTTCTCAATCCACTATCTTCACCATATTCTTTAGAGCTCCCTCTTCCCCACTTATCCCTCACCCAACTGTTCCCACTATACCTCTATACCCCTGTCTCCCTCAGCTTCCTCTATACCCATCTCTCCCCATGCACACACACATACACACACAAATTTCATATGGCAGAAGCTCTGGTTAAAAATACCCATTACCTCTAGTCAGAGGCGTAACTAGCGTGGGTTTTGTAGGGCTTGTGCCCCAGGTTCCGATGGCGCCCAGCTGATGTGGGTGCTATTGGAGCCTTAGGGCATGAGTCCTACTAAACTCACAATAGTAACAACCAGGGCTTTTTTTTCCCATCAGACTCCTTTTCCAGGAAACAAACTAGAAAGTACAGTGCTTAAATTGAGACAATTTTGTTGGCTGTCATAAGCCCTAAATTTGTATGAGCACTCGTTGGCTTTAATAAGTTGCAATCTAGAACGGTATTAATTAAAATGTAAATAGTATTTATTATATAGTAAACATAATTAAAATAATTTAAATTCAACACAATAAAAATAAACACACATATATGACCATGGCAGGGAATATAATATCCCAATAATTAGTGTCCCAATGATCCGTAGCACTAAGTAAGATGTTAAGGCTGCTAAGTTTTAATCACACACTCTCCCGGGCGGCCAGCTCCGGGGTAATGGTCACTGAGGTTTGTAATCAATAAGTTCACTTCCCAATAGGGTCACTGCCAATACCATGAGGGAGAGTATAAGAATGGTGGAGTGAATTTATTACCGATACTGTCGTAGCCCGTCACCTATCACAGATGAACTTTGTCCAAGCTCCCCTCTTTTACAGTGCTCTGAGTATACGGCTCAGGTCGGCGTCCCGCTGTATAACTCTCTCTGGCTCCGATCTTTAGTAAAGGATTTGGAGTTCCTCCCACACCAGCTGGTCTCCGTGGGAGTCTGGAGAATGTATAAGGCTTTCCTCTCTCTCTCTCTCGTAACTGGTAATGCGCAGCAATAGTAGGATTATGGCAAAAATAGGTAGCAACCTTTGTGCACGGAGAATGGGGTTTGGATATTAGTGTGCCTCCGGTCCCGCTGACGCGTTTTGTCCCGTAACTTGGGACTTTTTCAAAGCATAATATATTGTATTGATTAGTGGATAATCAAAGTCCACATGAAATATTTCATATTTATAAACTTAAAAACTCAAATCACCATTGTATGTTACAACCTTGTATTTAATTTTGTTCAATTTATTAATACATGATTGAGGTTTTTTTCACCGAAATTAGCTCTTAAATAAATCTAAAGATAAACAAACAATTAAATAAATAAAATAAAATAAAATAAATCAGTACATGTGTGCATTTTAATTTTTGTATATTCAATTAATCATAGAGATAAATATATAGAAACATTTTTTTTTTTAGTTTTTCTATTTAAGTGAATAATCTTAGCATTGCATAAAATTATTTAGAGAACATACATATTCCCATAAATCATAAAAATAAATAAAAGTATAAATATAAGGATAAATATGAATAGACAGATAAAAATAAAAAATATATAAATATATATATAATAATAAAATAAAATAAAATAAAAAGAGTAAAAATATGAAAATTATATAAATCCGTGAATTGTAATAGCCACAATAATGTAAAGGTTTCCATTACCATTTGTATTATTGTCCTTAACCATGATTATTTTTGTTCTTAATTGACACTCTAGAAAACATTCTCCTTCTAGATCCCTCATTCTAACATCTTATCCCATTATATATCTTTTCCTCATTTATCTCATAACTCACTTCTCATCTCAACTCTAAATCTTATTTCTAAGTGCTTTTATCAGTTCCAGAGGAGTTGACCGTCAAACAAATTGTCATTAAATATTTTGTGGTACTATCCTAAAGATATCTATAAGTGTATAACTCCATAAGATTTGTGTAATAAATATACTAAATCTATTAAGAAATTTCTATAAAGATTTAAGGGAATTCTAAAAGTGTCATATTTATGGTAGAGGAACCAATATGAAAATGAATATAATTCAAAGACCTATCATAACACCAAAGGTAATAATATATCCTCAATACCCTGTCACATTAAATTCTATGGTGTCGTTTAGACCCTCAGGGTTGACGGTTTGGAGGGTAAAGATCCAGTAGGCCTCGCATTGGCAGAGCCTACTGAATCTATCCCCTCCTATTACTGTAATAGGGACCTCCTCCAATCCACATACTGTCAGCAATTCGGAATTTCCTGAGTGATGGAGAGCAAAGTGTTTAGGGATACTATGATTTCTGGTGCCCACCTGAATATTCCGTCTGTGTTCACGGAATCTGTCCTTCAGTCTCCGCGTGGTACGCCCAACATATTGGAGTCCACACGGACACTGAAGGACATAAATGACAAACAAGGATTCACAAGTTATATTTGATTTTATAGGAAAAATTCTCTTATTTGAGAAAGATTTAATATTCATGGCGCCATTACAAATGGCTTTACATGTTAAAGACACCATCTTATTACATTTATAACATCCATATTTTCTAAGTTTATTTCTTTCTTTTTCTCCCAGTGTATCGTTTGGTGATGGGAACTTCACCAAACTCGGTGCTAAGAAGTTTTTAAGATTCCTATTCTTTTTGAATACTATTTTAGGTTTATCTATCAATAAAGGAGCAAGTAAGTCATCCTGTTTAAGAAAATAATTTTTTTTTCTATTGTTCTGAAAAGATTTTTTGTTATATTTTGTAATGAATGAGTTATCAAAATTTTCTTGAGATTTCTTGGTTAGTGTTTGATGTTCTTTTGGAAGCAATAGGTCTTTTCGGTTTAGTTTTTTTGCTTTTACTTTAGCCTCTTTCAATATATAATCTGGATATCCACGTTCTACAAATTTCGAAGACATCTCATTTACCTGCACCTCAAAATCCACGTCATCCCTACAATTCCGACGTAAGTGGGTAAATTGATTGTATGGGATGTGGTGAACCCATGGGCGGTGATGCCCACTTTTGAAGTACAGGTAATTGCTGGCATCTGTTGGTTTTGCAAAATTCGAACTACAGATACCCCCATTTCTGGATGAGAGGGTGACATCCAAGAAGTCAATCGTGAATGGGTGATAAGTGAAAGTGAATTTGAGATTAAATGAGTTGTGATTTAGGTCCTCTACAAAGTGCTGTGCTGAACTTAGGTCCCCATCCCATACTACAAACAGGTTATCAATAAGGCGTTTATAGAGCACAAGGTTCGCCCCCCATTTGCTCCCCAAAATGTACTCCTCTTCAAACCGCCCCATGTACAAATTTGCGAAGCTGGGAGCGAACCTCATGCCCATCGCAGTACCGAGGACCTGTAAGTAGTAGGTGTGATCAAATAAAAAGTAATTGTGAGTGAGTATGTGGTATATAGACTCTAGAATGAATCTTTTTTCTTCATCCGTGATATTTTCATCATTATCTAAATAATATTTTACTGCCTCCACCCCACCCACGTGTGGAATGTGTGTGTAAAGTACCTGGACGTCCAATGTAAGGAATTTTAGATTTTCCACCAAGTTAAGGATATCTGTTGTATCCTTTAAATGAGAATTTAGTGATATTACATACTTTTGTAATTTGGAGTCTACATATGCAGATAAATTTGAGGTTAGTGACTGAATTCCTGAAATAATTGGACGTCCAGGCGGGTGAGTAAGGGACTTGTGAATTTTTTTAAATACATTTCACAATTTTTTCAAACTCTGATGATTCTTGATAAATGAATCAACAGGATTCCAATTTCTGGTAGCAATAGATTTGCTAGGGATACCATAAATTATAAATACATCCATGCACTTTCAGATTTAATCGATAATATCACCGACATGTATGATGACACCTTTTGATATACAGGTTAAGAGTTACAGGCCTATAAGAAAGAGTAGACACAGCATAGAATGGTTTTAATTTACTTGACAGCTGTCACTGGAGGTTATTGTGTCACTCTAGCTACACAATTCGAATTAAGTATTGCACATACATCACTAACAACACTGAGGACCCACATGAAGTTATAGACCGTGAGATGGACGAGATCCTTCAATTAAAATCGGAGTTCCGTAAGTCTTACAGTATGTCCCTGTCCGCTGTAAGGGAGAAAGTTACAGAATGGGTTTCATGGTTGAACCCAGTAAATTGGTTCTCAGGGTTTGGTGACTGGGAAAAAGCATTAGCAACCGGAATAATCAAACTTATAGTACTGTTAATGGGTGTTATTGTGCTAAGTGTAAAATGTGTTCAGGGGGTCATAAGATGTAAGGGGAAGAGAACAGAGTTGGTTATGACTGTAACTGAAAACACAGAACTAAACTGCACCATTGGGTCCTTCTCTTTGTCTTACATATAACATGGAGGATAAAAACAGAGGTGGAATCATTTGAGTAGAGTTTGTTGCTGGTTTATGGCAGTGTGCTGGGGCTATTTTTTCCTTTTGATTCTGTGGCAAGCAGATTAACCCCTGCCTTTCACACACCTGTTTAACATATACCTATAAATTGATTGAGCAACTTCCATTCTGTTTGTGGGCATGTCTGGGAGCAGTTGCTGAGAGGGAGAGCTGTTTCACAGCAGCCATTTTGGAGGCTTTAAGGAGTGTCTCCTAGGTAAGTTGGCTATCAATTTATAAACATATATATGGGACCCAACATTGGGACTCTCAATTTTAGAGTTAGGACCACCATATACAGAAAGGCCTTGACGGTGGCTGGTGGCTGGTGGCTTATCCCATATTTAATCAAATATGTTTAACGAACATTTCTGTGTTTTATTTTACAGATAGAACAGTAGAGTTTGTTACTGGTTTATGGAAGTGTGCTGGGGCTATTTTAATCTTTTTAATCAACTATTATGAATTCATTTATTTATCATTTTATTCTATTTTGTCACTCTAATATCACATCTCTACCTACATCCATCCTCTTATATACCAATTATTGTGGCATTCTTACTATCGATGAGAGATAATATTTTCCAGGGTTATTTTTCTGCTTCAGTTGATTGGCTTAACTTTTTTTTTTTTAAAGCCGGGAACGTGACTTTTGGTGCTCTGTGAAAAAAGTGAAGTGCAAACTAGTGCAAAACACAAAAAGTGCACAGGGCTCGGGTTGAAGCCCTCTCCAAAAGGAGAAGAGCTCCGACTTTCCCCACCACTCCGTAGCCAGTAAAGACCACTGGAATGGACAGGGTCAGTGGGAACCCTTCGCCGAAGCTAGGGGGACCCTCAAACTTGTGCCTAGGATTACCATAGGATCACCCAGGACATGACATCTGTGCCTCTCCCTCTTGCCAAGCAATTGGAGAAGTCACAGTGGGTCAGGGGGGGAAGGAACCATAAGGCCGCACATCCCCCCTCTAGATCTCTGGATCAGAACCCATAAGGGCATAGCTGAACCATAAATCCGTGAAAAAGTCACAAAAAAAGTGAAAGTGACAAACAAAAAGAAAATAAATAGTGCTGAGTGGTTACAGCCCCAGCCGAGTGGCCGGGCAGAGGAACAAAAATTCTCCCGCCAAGCCAAAAGGCCAGAGCAAGGGAGGCGAGTGCTTAAAAACTGTGGGGCTTAGAAAAAGTGCCTATAAAAGTGCCTTACTATGACACTCGGTGAGTGTGTTTCAGGCACCTCCGGTTCGCCATTCCGGAGGCACGTTTTTCCCGGCTTTCAAAGCATCCTCAGCCAAATGACCAGAGGACCATGGTTTCTCTGCCTATCAGAGAGGCTCTCACCCCCTCCTCAAGAACAGATACTACACTTGATCTTAGCCAAAAGGCCGAGAAGCGATTCTGTCCATCCTCTTGACATACTAATAAGTTTCAGGGCAGCACTACTTAATCAGACACCTGTGCAGCATATATGGTGATGTCCTATGACTAAGCATCCCGCGAAACGCACGTCAGGATGGGAGAGAGGTTATGCACAAGCCTCCTCTCCATTAAGTGCATACAGTCCTGCCTTATAACTATATTAATAACTATCCCGTTTAAAATCTAATGAACATCGGCTGAACGTTATTGCCACTATGGCTGCTATGATTTATTCATTTAATCATCAGTGATACTGTCAGTAAGACTTTACTTGCTAAGACGCATTCATTACACAGAGCACCGACATCTTGCCTAATTAACTAATTGTTGGAGAATTAGCCATTACGGCAATATCCTTATCTATTTGTATCTCTATTGTAACATTAATTGTAGCATAGTATTCTTGTTGCGTTCTATATTAGCAACTTAATAACAGCCTCCATTGTTTAGATCTCATTGAATATTCATTCAACAGGCAGTGATTGATATAAAAGTAAAACTGTGGCTCTTCTTTGTGTTTTTAACCTTTCAGCAATGGTAAACCACTGCTAGTAGTATCTTGTTTTTAATAATTTCGCCTTACTATTTCAAAGAATTTTTCTTACATAATTATTCTAATAAAGATTGACTTTTTAATACATTTCCAAATTTTTCAAACTCTGATGATTCTTGCAATATTAGAGACCCAAGGCCCGATTCAATTGGCGGCGTTATTTTAAAAAATTTTGCAACGCAAAAAATACGACGCTATCGCCGGTTATTTAGCGTAAAAAATACGCTAATTCAATAGTTTTTTTATCGCTGCGCAAAAAGAGCAGGCAGCGAAGGAGAAATTTAACGGAATTTAAGAAACCTTTTTTGAATGTCGCAACTCACTTCCTTCTAGCAGGAAATGCCCGGCGCTAATGACAGGTCCACTGTCATTGGCCAGTGTCTGAAATATCATTTTCATGTCTGTCATTAATGACTGTCATTAGTGCCGGGCATAGTTGCGACGTTCAAAAAAGTTTTTTTTTTTACCAAGACATCTGCGCAGCGACCCCTAGCTTGCAGGGCATGCGATAACATACCCTGGCATCCATGGGCATTCTGATGCTTGTAGTTCTACAAGCATCAGCATGCCCTGTCGGGGCACAAGACAGGGCATCGTTAAAAATACGCAACTCTCATAGGGGGAATTTTTAATTAACGCTTTCGTTAAAAAAGGCGTATTTTTAACGTTGCAAAATAATTGAATTGCAAAAAAAAATACTGCACGTTATTTAGCAAATAATTGCGTTAAAAATACGCCAGCGAACGCTTTTACCTCAATTGAATCGGGCCCACAGAGTGCTAAATGAGAGGACTTTTTTGGGAACATTGTATATTCTCTTGTTTACACATATATTTATTTTCCTCTATGCACCTCCTTGATATTTGGGAAGTGGTCCTTATCAATTAGGGTTGTGCCCGGTTATTTTCTTCTTTATTCGATTCATTTATCAAGTCAGCTGCCGAAGGTTTGCCTTGATGTGGCACGCTTCTTTTATATTTGTGTAAGGTGGGGGACTAGATCTATGTACATCAAACATAGTCTTATGTGATATAGTAAGAACTTCAGGTACTATCCTGCCCAAAAAACATGACCCTTTGGAATTAGGGGCCAGCCACTTATAGGTTCTTCTCCCACAAATATAATACACGTCACTTGGGAGAATGAATGGTACATTATGGTGTAATAGGACACCACACAGCTCTCCAATAAAGATCCCTTTACCTAAGGCCTTCAGTTGTGACCCACAGGTGTCTTCTTGTATTGTATGTTGGCAATATTCTGAATGTACATTTCCCACTGATGTCTTTGTAGCATTAACCCACCAGCCTAGTGTTTGAAATCCCTTTCAGTTCTTGACCTCTTGTACCCGTCTGGTGAGTATGGGCTCCTTATCTGCTCTCACTGAATAAACTATTGTTTTATTGTGCCATACTGCTTCCCAATAACCTAATCGCATATGGCTTGTGAAATTAATACGCATTAGAGATTTGTCTGTGGAATATTGTCTAAGTCTAAGACCAGGGAATCCGGAAGAGTTACATTTTTCCGCCAGGGGCCTACCACGCCATAAACTAAGTACCTCAGAGTTATTTAAGGGTACTGGGATTAGACCTATATTATCTGCCTCTGAGGTACATGGAAGCACACCCAACATTCACTTTGGTTTAAGACCTTCCCCACCAAAGCATGGTAATGATCTAAGGGACACCCGTCAAACTTAGGATTATATTTAGTTTGACACAATTGAACACAACTTTCTTCCATGACTGAAGCACGAGTCTTACTAATACAACAATCCTCAGACGATAATCCCTCACACTGTTCTTTCTTCTCATAATTGGAGTGCTTTTCATACTTTGAATCTATAGTGTTAGGCATAGCCCATGGTTACATGTTACCATCCGATTGATAATCCTTCACCTCGATGCCAGACCCGGTCCACCCTTTTACCATATCCAGAACAGAATACACTAAAAAGGAACAGAAATGTTAAGACAGAAAAGGTGGACTACATCTTGCTAAGAGATTTTTTTTTTTTTTTATCCTAACATTATACAATTATTATCAAATATTTCATGTAAAGAAAAGGTTATTATATAATATTATATGTTGATTGCAGCTTCAACTTCGCCTCCCTGGAACAGGCACTCAAGATTAGGGGCGATCGTCTCAACTCCCTCCTCATCTCGGACCTCCTCCGGATTGACGGCTCTTTTGCAGTGGGATGAATGGACCCAAGTATTCCTTTTCATGACCTTTATTGAGGTGATGCTGGTAAGTAGCACTTAGTATGGTGCTTCCCACCTGTCAATTAGACAACCAGAACGTAAGAAATTTCTTATCATCACAAACTCACCAGGCTCAATATCGTAACAATTATTTTGTGGCATGTCAGGCACTATCAACTTTATACATTTCTGCTGTTTCTTAAGCTGTTTGCTCATCTGGATGAGATAACAAACAGTCACATCATTATTGTATTTCAATTCTTCTTGTGGGTCTATTATGATAAGGGGTTGGCGTCCAAACAAAATCTCATAAGGTGACAGGTTAAGTGGAAATCTGGGAGTGGATCTGATACTGTGAAGGACTACGGGTAATGCCTCGGGCCAAGCTAACCTGGTCTCAGCCTTTACTTTACTGAGCTTGTTCTTAATAGTGCCATTGAACCTTTCTATCTTCCCACTGGCTTGTGGGTGATATGGGGCATGTAAATTGTTAGTAATTAAGTTGGCACATGCTCTTAAATACTTCTCCAGTAAAGTGGGTACCTTAGTCACTTTCAATCACCTTTGGTATGCCAAACCTACAAACAAACTCTTGGACTAGCTGTTTGGCAGTAAAAGCAGCGGTATTAGTTGCGGCGGCTTCAACTCAGTGTGAAAACAAATCAACACATTCTAACACATAATTCAAATTCTTACAGGGTGATTGCTGTATAACATCAATTTGTATTACCTGGAAAAGGCCCTCTGTTGGTGGAATATGGGATGATTCTACAGCTATAGACTTACCAACATTTTTATTTAGGCATATAAGACGTGACTTGACTTTCTTATGTGCCATTCCAGAAAATGCTGGCGCACACCAATATGATCGTACCAATCTGCTAATACCTCCCCTCCTTAAGTGAGTCAAACCATGTGTTGCTTCAGCTAAGGCCGGGAGATATGCTCTGGGAGCCATTGGCTTTCCTTGTCCATCCTTCCAAAGCCCTGTGGGCTCCTGTCCACATCCATTGCCTTACAGACAGCCTTTTCCTGTGGGGAACACAAACCTTGCATCTCTATTAATCTTTGCATAGACAACGCCTCAAATACCATAAGTTTCTCAATTTTTTTTTTTATGGTGCTGATGCAGCTGCTCTTTTTGCAGCTTCATCCGCCCTTTGGTTACCCAGGGATACAGCATCGGTCTCGTATGTGTGGGCCTTACATTTAATAACTGCAACCTGTGTGGGCAGTTGTATGGCCTCTAAAGGTCCTTCTATGTGTCTGAAGTGCGCTACAGGTGTCCCTGCTGCTGTCATAAAGTTCCTGAGTCTCCACATGGCCCCAATATCATGTACCACTCTGAAAGCATGCCTCGAATCTGTATAAATATTGGCAATTTTTCCTTCTGCCAATTAAAATGCCCTTTTCAAAGCTACAAGTTCTGCTACCTGTACTGAGTGTGGTGGTCCATGAGGTTCAGCTTCTACTATACTTTAGTTTCATCTACTACTGCATATCCGGTACATAATTCACCTGTGTCAGTCTGTCTATGACAACTCCCGTCCATTTAAAAGGTCACATCTGCACCATCTATTGAGGTGTCACGTATGTCAGGTCTTGCAGTAAAGGTTTGATTTAGATAGTCCGCACAGTCATGAGTGTCTGTTTGTCCACTAAATTCAGTAATTTCCAGAGCCCCGTTCACCCTTTGTGCATCATGAGGCACATATGGTATTTGCTGGTGCCATAAGCGCTAGTTCCCACCTTGTAAACCATGTAGAGGAGACATGCCTAGTCTGAGCAGAATTCAGTAAGGCAGACACAGCATGTGGTACATCCTCACTTTTACTAACCAGAAGAGCGGCAGCCACCACTGCTCTGAGGAACGTCGGGAGTGACTTAGCTACAGTGTCCAACTGGGCACTATAATAAGCCACCGGCCTACTAGCATCTCCATGTTTTTGTGTCAAGACCCCTGCCACACAACCAACAGCTTCTTTGCAATACAGGTCAAATGATTTGGTATAGTCGGAAATTCCAAGGGCTGGTGCTGACAATAAACTTTCCTTCATTTCTGAAGGCTTGCTCTGACTCTTCTGTGTGTATTACATAGTTAGGCTTAGAAGCTGAGATCAGCTCCTTTAAGGACAATGCTAAAATGGAGAATCCAGGAATCCAGTATCCACATGCCCCTATGAATAAACGGACTTGCTGTTGGTTCTACGGTAGTGTCATTTATTGTATGGCTTTAATTCTATCCTCTGTCAGATGTCGTAATCCTTTGGTAAGGCAGTTCCCCAAGTACTTGACTTTGGTTTGATAAGGCTGCAACTTTTCCTTAGATACCTTGTTTCCTGTTTGTGCAAGATGAAACAATAGTTCTTTAGTATCACACAATGATGCCTCAAAAGATTCAGAACATAGCAACAAATCATCAAATATGACAGCTGGATTGGGCACTACAGGGAACTGACTCTCTACAACATTATTAACGCCCCTTAAATCTTGAACGAGTCTTTAGCCACACCTCCCACTCTTCTTGACAGGGAAAATGGGACTATTTGCTAAACGAGTCACCTCGCGAGTCAAAATTCCTTGCTGTAACAACTGTTCCATGACAGGAAGTACACATATTTCTACCTCAGGTTTCAAAGGATACTGGGGTATTTTTGGTGCCTGCCTACCACTTTTTAGAGTTACCATGACTGGTGACACATTTGCCATCAATCCAATGTTTTGCCCATTCTTGGTCCACAGGGAACCTGGTAATTGTAACAACATTTCCTCTACCTGTGCTGGGAACTGTGTTAAACCAGTGGAAAGAACCATTAACTTAGAAGGCGCCTCTAACATGTCCTGAGCCTCCTGAGCATGGGATCTTGGGATATCCAAGAATACACCATCAGGGGTACAATAAATTGCACAACCCATCTTACACAGCTGGTCCCGTCCGAGTAGATTGGTAGGAGCTGATGCTGCAAGAAGAAAAGAATGTTTAGTGTGTAAAGGACCATCAGTGACTTCTGCGGGTGTAGTTGGAAGATACTGTTGCATCTCCCCAGAGACTCCTACTGCGCGTATGGTGTTTCTGGTTAAGTGTAAATCAAGAGGAGAAGTTAGTACAGATCTGGCCGACCCTGTGTCTACAAGAAAGGTTTGATTAATGCCTGCAATTTTGATCTCCACATTAGGCTCTTCATTTGGGCTGCTAATCAATCCTATCTGCATGAGATCACAGGTATGACCTGACCCTTATTGGATTTGAGGACCAGCTGCCTGATCCCTCATGTCATATGAGATGGCATGATTTACTCTCCTGTCCTCAAATTTCTCATCACCTTCTTACCTTCTAAATTCCTCCCTGGGCCTAAAAGGCCCTTGTTGCTGTCCCCACTGGTCAATATAACCCCTATACCCTTGGTGGTTTCTTTCGCTCATAAATTCTGGAGATTTGTGCCCCTGTTTTCCACACCTGAAACACTGGACAAAAGGTTTTGGTACTATTACATGGGACATTGTATTGTATGACATGTGTGTGGGTGTGTGTGGCTGTAGGGCTTTTATTCTTAATGTTAAAAGTTATTCCGTTTGTTTTTCCTTTCCATTCTGGTTTGGATATCTGGATCCTTTGTCTTACAGACTCTAGAGACCCAGTCATTAAGATTGAAACTGCTAATTCTCTATGATGTGGATTGAATTTAATGTCCTCAATACCAGTGTACCTAATCATTTCCGCTATAGCCCTTTGTATGTAATCATTTACACCCTAACCATCTTTATGTTTCATTGTGAACAGTTTCTGCCATTCTACATGTACTGGGAATTTTATACCTAATTGTTTACAGATGTTATCTATGTTGATTTGATTATCTGCATCACTTAGGACCTTGTCTTCTTCTAGTTTGCAGGCTCTAAAGAAGTCCGCAAGATCTGTACTAGCAGGGAGACAAACCCTAAGCAACACACACCAATCTTTGTTAGTAGGTTCATGTGCATTTCCCAAGTCCCTAATATATTTCTGGCACTTGGCCAAATCCTTAGTAGGGCTAGGAAATTCCGCAATCATGGTACGCAATTCTGACCTTGACCAGGCAGTGTACATTGTAACAGTTTGTACAGGCACAATCCCTTTTCCATTTGCATTTTCAGTAGTTACCCTGAGTGTATATATTGGGTACAATCCATCACATCCTAAACAATTCCTATGTTTACCAGATTTAGATTGACAAACAGGGTTTTTGCTTGTAATTGACCTAGTTACATGTGCTGGTTTGTCATCTACAGATATGCCTGTAGACTGCGGTTCTCCGCTATTAGATGCGTGGGTAGGATGGCGCTATTACTTCTATAATGGGTGAGGTGTGCATATTTTTAGGGCATACAACTGCGGGAACTTCTGGAAGTGATGCGATAGCATCTTGAAGTATAGCGGTTGCGCCCGCAACCTGAAATGAGGCAGGGGGAACGGATGTGACTGGTAATGCTGGTACTTGTAATGTAACAGTGGATGCGTGCGTCCCTGTTCCTTGACTAATGTAGTTAAAATGTAATTGAATTATGTGTGCAAGGGCTGATATTAATGAAGGGTCATCTTCCTTATTACTAGTTTCTATATTACTCTTAGCTAATTCCTTATCTAACACTGGATACAATCTAGCTACAACATTTTTAGCATTTAAATCACCATGCAATGAAACATTAGTAGATTCAGGACAAACAAAGTTAAAACATGAATCATCCTTCCCCTCTACCACATATGGAGGATGAGGGGGAGGTACTTGCGTAGGAGTTGCATGTGCTGGTTTTGCGTGAACACGCAATGTGTTCACAGTTGCGGATGCGTGCGCATGCGGCGGAAATGTGCCCGCAGCTTTTTCGCACCATTCTTTAGCCTCACGCTGCCACAATACCAGACTCTTTATGTACTTTTCCTTCCTTTTGTGTGTTTCATTTTATAAATTTGGAAACTCACATTATTTAAAATGCCTTCTTCAAAACTACCGACACTTAGAAACCTCCTTTCACATAGACCGGTCATTTTTGTCCATTCTTTACAATACTTAGTTGCAACCACACCATATTTCCTAATCAAGATCAACATAGCTGACCCCTGCGGCATATCTGGTCCAATTTCGGTTCATGGTCCACCTGCCATACCCCCGAAAGACCCTATGACGTCTCCCTGTCGCGATAGTCCGCCACCCATAGTAAAATTGCCTAAACTCTAGGGCAAGACATATACAAAAGCGTACCTACGCAAGTGAAGCAATTCTACAAAATTTCCAACAACACAGCGTATGCAACAATTGAGTTAAACTCTAAGTTTGTATTGTCAATACCCGCTATCAGAACACTTTAAAAATAGTGTTATCTCTTCTCACTGCGAAGATCACAAATCTCAAAATCACAGATTTCCCGATTGCTCGTCGGCAGAGCAACAAACTCTTTCACACCAGTTTTACCAATGCTAATAAAGTCCACCCTCAACCTTCCTCTCGAAAGGGAGTCAAATACACAACAATTACTACCCCTGTTATACAGGAGGAAGCCCTACAACGATTTCAGCCCTAACCTAAAAATATATTTATCAGTTTAAACTTTGGTAAAGAGTCACCAAAACAGAAAGTGATACCCTAACACAATCACTTAAAGGATTTTGCAGCAGTTTACAGTTTCCACCTCAGCAATACTACCCAAAGGAAAATAAAGAATCTTAGCACATGTGGCAACAATAAGATAAATACACGTGTTTTTGCGCTGTAAATGCGATCGCAACATCTTAGTACAATTAGCAATTAATGAATAACTCAGACTAGCGTGTAATTGCGAACTCTTGCACCACTTGTCTCAAATTCAAAGTCTGTATCCTAGCAGCAGTATTCGGTCAACTAACACAATGTACAATAAAATAACAAACTTTTGTTTACTCACCGTACCTTTGTACCTTCCGCCATTTATTAGATGATCGAATCCTGCAATGTACCGTGAAAAAACCTCCCCTAAATTGTTGAGATTGTACCCTTAAAAGTATGCAGTGCGGTAATTCACAATTATACCTGAATAATACCAAGCCAGTCGATGATGCGGTCCAACCCACAAAAGTGTATTTAAAATGAAAAGGAAAGAGTTAATCCAAAAGGTGCAGGAGTCTGAGACAGCAGCATAAACCAATGCACCGGCGAGACTTCAGTACAAAAGCCACTAGCCTTCAGAGCCTACACAAGATTCTCATCTTGATTGGAGAATCCTCATGGTCATCCTGGATTCCTGGCTCATCATTGCTCTTGGGGTTTCCTTTGTTTCCATTCCAGAGGTCAATCAGCATAATTGAACAGGTTTTTCTAGCCTATCTAGCAGGGTCATCTAACTAAACAATTTATATCATACTTTATTTATACCTATAACTTGCGATCGCTTTATGCAATCTTTCGGCGGAAAATAGCATTGCTAATACAGCATTGTTTTCTGCACTACAAGTCTAAATATGATACAAGTACAACATTCATACGCAGATCGGCGACAATTTGCTGATTAAATCATCTGTGAATATAAAACACAACAAGAAATTGGAGCGCATTTATACAATAAACATAAACAAGTTCTGCATGAAATATTGAATGTGAAGTCGATTATTAATGAGAAATATTGCACGTGAGAAAAGCCAGCGAAAGTACGCACGTGCACTTTAATGCGCGCATGATTGCGTAAATCCGCGTTCATATTTTCCCGCACTTTCTGAGGTCCTTTGTTCTTAAGCCTTGCAAAAATGAATTTTTTCATATTTATGGTTTAAACCGATGTTTTGATTCAGTTTTGACAGATTATATATTCAGCATGCCCAATAATCATGTGATATGTAAATTGCCCACATAATATGGCTCTATATTCCCCAATGACAGTATTCAAAATTATATAAACGTCTATTATGGGGGATACTTTATGAACAATCAAGGACATTTTGTTAAGGAGGATATAGAGGATTTTTACATAGGATAATTTAAGCAAATTTATGTAAGAAAAAGGAGCTATATTATAGGGTGAATGGCCCTGATTCACAAATAAAAAAAGTGAGACAGAACCGCACCTAACTCGTTCATGAAGTCCTTAACCCGCCCCCCGTTTTTTAGGTACCTTATGGCACTTAAGAGTGCCATAGGGTTTTCTTTATCTTAACCTGTGTAGTTGCCTCTCCCAGCCTCCCACTGCCGTTCCCCGGCTAATAAATTCCTCCCCGCTCCCCTTTCTAACTAAACACTTCACGGGGTGGCATTAGCATGCCTCTTTTTAACTAAACTACTCCATGCGGTCTTTAAAGACTGGTACGTAGATTGCGTAAATGACCTACCACGCATGCATAGTAGGTCATTTCAGAAAAATACGCACGTAAGAAGCATAAGCTTCTTAAGTGTAGATCAGGGACTATATCTTTATTATATGGGCATATGGAACATTACTATGGGGAGATACATAGCAAATATGTATTCTATTAAATTTGGATTTCTCTTTTATGAAATTATTTTTATTTAAATTAACCATTTTTTTCTGGTAATAAAAGTTAAATCCCTGATCATAGTATAGCATAGTAGCAATTAATCTACCTCCCAAATTCTCCTGTAAACACAAAGGCTTTATTTTCAATTACTTATTATCAATTACAAATGAATGCAAGGCTTGTGTCATTAATATGTAATATTAACAAATATAGAGTGCATCAAGACATTATTTTGTAAACTATATTTGTAAGATATTTAAATATAAGCTTTTAGATAAGTAATGCCTCCAAGATAACTCCCAAAGATAAACAGCTGGTCATTATTTTCAGCATAAAAAAATAACTGTAATTTATAACAAATGAAGCAGCT
The DNA here is from genome assembly GCA_011038615.1 of Limnodynastes dumerilii. NCBI lineage: Eukaryota > Metazoa > Chordata > Amphibia > Anura > Limnodynastidae > Limnodynastes > Limnodynastes dumerilii. The sequence continues at coordinate 78,906 of WWET01003548.1, read as the reverse complement.
GAGACATAGGAGGTATGTTATTTTTTCACATATTTAATAAGGGTGGTCCTTAAGACAAAAACAGATGTTTATACTTTTCCTGCAACCCTTTGGAACTAAACACTGACTGTAAAGAAACATTGCTGGTGAAGCCATTCAATATGCAGCCATTTTATGAGCCAAATTAAAATTACTGAAAGCTGAAACAGAATATTTTGGTTTTGCTGTGCAAGTGGAAACAAACAATTAACAACATAAGTACAGCAATTTATAGATATGGATTTGATTTTAATACCCCTAATAAACCTTTTCCTGAAAAAATTAATGCAAATAATGATGTCCAAAAATATCCTTTTTAAATTATGATAGGAAGTGTTTGTGAAAACAGTACAGTTTTACTCATAGCCCTTGATCACTGTATTGTAAATATTAACATACTTTTATACAGGCATTTTCACCAAAACTGTTACATATCATAAAATGTGGACACGTGTAGTTATATATATATATATNTGACTTGACTCAACATTGGGACTCTCATTGTTAGAGTTAGGATCACAATAAGCAGAAAGGCCTTGACGGTGGCTGGTGGCTTATCATATATTTGCAAATATGTGTAACAGACATTTCTGCATTTTATTTTACAGATAGGATGGTATAGTCTATTACTGATTAGTGGCAGTGTTGCTGGGGCATTTCCTTTTCTTTGTATCTGTTGCTAGCAGATTACCACAGCCTTTTAGGCACCTGTTTGTATTTACATATAAATTGATCTGAGCAACTTCCACGTGTAGTCAGAAAGTTAATACATCCATCTAAGCTTGTATCCTGACAAGCATAGGGAGATTCTATGACTATGTAGTAAACTTTTAGGGTCACTCTCATAAAAATGTATTGGGAATGAGTGTCCCTTAATTGATTGGGTATGAAATGTGATTTTTTTCAAGCCAGGGTGAGTAATTTCCCAATCTGGTATTTCTGCAAGAAATATTTATGTTGCAAAATTACTTGAGCAAAAACTAGGGCCCTGATTCACAGATACGTAAGTGTAGAATATACGTGCGTGTGTTTATGATTTTATGATACTCACATGCCCAGAACGCAAAAATACGCACGTAAAACAAACCACATTATTCACGCAGACGTACCTCAACCCTGCGACCGATTCACGGTACCTCAACCCTGCGACCGATTCACGCAGTAGTCCAACACTAGCCTCGCATGCATATCTAGAGGGGCAAGACACTTAATGCTAATGAGCTGCACACAGAATACTAATGTACAGTATGGGTGTGCCAAAGCAGTTACGATAGATTCACAACCAGGAGTTGCTTGCGTCTGCAAACATACGCACTGGAAAAGTTAAGGTAGCCCTCGACCACTCATAAGTTGGTGGCCTGTTTCTAACAAACAACCATAATTGCACCATAATTGCATCCCTACACACACACACACACACACACACACACACACACACACCTTATTTTAAATAACCTTTTTTGTGTGCTCAATTACCTTTAATAAAATACATAAAGAGTCTGTTATTATTTTACACACCTATTTAAAGCAATGGGGCTTTGGCTTTGAATGCACAACCCAAGCTTTTGTAAAGTAATCCTTTTCTTAAAACTCTGACATTAATCTTATTTTAGTGAGCAATGTTAGATGTCATAATTGTGTATTTTGTTTTTTATTAAAATGATTATAATACATTTTTCTTGGATTACTGTTTTTTGGGCAAATTTTTTATACTTTGTTTTTTTCCAAAAATTGATTTGTTCTAATGTTTATGTGGTTTTTAATGCAGACTCATGTTTATTACGGTGTTTTCAAAATGATACCGAACAATAATTTGTGTAAGGTAAGTGCTTACCCATGTGAAATCACTTTTGTATGGAATATCATTTTGACCCACTCAATAGTGAAATGTCTCTAACATGCTGCATGCTTTCCCTAACACTGTGCACACACAATGGATGTATACACTTGGCAAGGTGGACTCGCATTTAGAGTTGAATCACGCTTCAATGCAATATAAGTGTTCACAAATGGATGTTTTTGTGTCAATACAATATTAAACATTTTTGATAGTTTGTATAATTTCAAATGTAACACAATATGTAAAATTGAAAATACAAAATTACATGTACGATAATAATTTTCAACAACTTAAATCTATCACACAAAAATGGGCACTAAACTAAAGGTCTAATGTTGCATTTTGAATTCAATAAGAACATAGTTTAACAATGGAAAATGTTGGGTTATATCTACACAAAAACACATGTTTAATGCTGTAATGGGTACCCTACACACCTGGGTGCGGAGTCTAACCAGGGTGTGCTATTCACTGGAGCCCCTGATGGTGGAGACAGTTTTGGCTGCAGAAACCCTGGAGTGTCAGAGAAATTGGAAGTACACCACAGGAGAAGTTCACAGAACAGGAAATACCCAGAGGCCAGATGACAATAGGTAAGTATGCTGCAGACAGGATACTGAAAAAAGCTGAGCTGAGCCAAATATGAAACACTCCCAAGGGTACAGGTAAGATATATAGCTAATGTCAGATGGTAACAGACACAGCAGAGATATAAAGCTAATGTCAGATGGTAACAGACACAGCAGAGATATACAGCTAATGCAGGGTTGCCGACTTTTTAGGGCTTCCCTCCGGAAGATCCCGGAGGCAAGCCATTGATGCTGCAAGGGGTGGGACTTAATGACACGATTTATGCAAATCACATCATTAAGCCCTGCCCCCTGTCGATCACTATTGTGAGCTCTAGTGTTCTATGGGGTGTGCGGGGCTTTATTACATCATCAAGTCTCATCCATCCCTAGTAACTCTAGAGATTATCAGGGCCGGCCCTAGCCAATCTGGTGCCCTAGGAAAGATTTTGGCCTTTGCCCCCTAGCAGAAAATTCTTAACTTCACAACTTTTCCACAATAATGTAAATTAGGTATAATTATTATTATTATTATTATTATTATTATTATTATTATTATTG